>JAHKKF010529922.1:0-14020 GCA_019740295.1 Labeo calbasu | reverse complement strand
CGCTCTAAACGGATCACTTGAATCAATGAGTTGTCGATTCGAGAACAGCTGCAATCGGATCATTCCAATTCGTGAATGAATCGTTTGGTGCGATTGGCAAATCAGTTTAACAGGTTCATTGAAAAGAATCAGTTTGTTCATGAATCAGACACTGCTTGTGCGTCTCAGAGCACGTGATATTTTATGAGGAGTAACGATATGTTTTATGAAATGTAGTGAAGTAAAAAGTACGATCTTACGCTTTGGAATGTAGTGAAGTAAAAGTGAAAGTTACTCAAAATAAAACTACTCCAGTAAAGTACAGATACTTGAAAAATGTACTTAAGTACAGTAACGAATTACAACTACTTCGTTACTGCCCACCACTGCTTGCATATGGTGACAGTTACTGCTTACTGTACCAAATTGTTAGTATTCTCAGCATGGTCTGTGGAGCTTAACTTGCAGTCCAGTTACTTATGGCAACAAGTAGTATCCTTACACCTTCACAAATGCAAGAGCATACCATGTGATAAAGCTTGCAATATTGCAAAAATAGACACATTTGTTTTAAACAAAAACAAACAGGAAAATCAGACAAAGAACATTGTCAATTTAACAGGAAGTTCTGCCATTACAAAAAACCCACATCTTTGGTTACATTACATTTGCTTGATTAAACAAAAATGAACAAAAAACTGAACATTGTCAATTTAACAAAAAGCTCTGGTTTTACAAAAAGTCACATCTTCAGTTGCGAAGTAACTTAACTTAAAATTAAAGAACATTTGCAGTAACTTTACTGCAGTTCTACTAGAAAAGTTCTTAGGTGGTGAATCAGTAGTTTTGGTACTGTCATTAGAGGGTCTTTTAACAGGAGATGGAGGTGTTGGACTGCTGTTGTCCTGCATGTCCTTAACACAAAGGGCAGGTCGCATTTAATTGTAGCTAAATTCAAATAATTCATCATCACTGGGTCAAGGATGAGCCGAAGTTCTCTCAACACTGGTATTTTCTAGACAGTTATTTTAAGTAAATGTGAATCAGCGTTTAGAAAAAGTTCTTCTAAGTCTTGTTTGTCACACGTAGATACAGTAAGTCGTGTTTAAGAAACTTTGAAAGAACAGAGTTTGAAATGGTAAGCGAGGTAACATTACCATCTTGTTCTGTTTCTAAGATACCATTGCACCTTGCTAGATAGCTTTGCGCTTTGCAGAGAACTTTGCAAGTTACACAACGGTGTAATGGTTGCTTTGTCAAATTGTTCTTGGTATCTGTGACACTGCTTTTTAAAATCAATTTGAGCATCTATAGGTGTTAACATTACCGTTGTACTGGGGGTAGTGGGCTCCTCACTAATTTGAGGGCCCTAACCAGGAGGATACACATGGTTTTGTGGAATGGCTTTAATAGTTGTGCTGGGGGTTGTTGTAAGGTTTGTAACACTGTTGAATTGTTTTGTTTTTAGGTTTGTAAACAGGTACGAGTTACCCAATTGAAGCTGGGAGATATGTTTTCCCCAGAAAGACACTGTGACTTCACCCCAGGCTTTTACAATTTGTGGTGTGCTTAATTTGCAGACGGTTGCACACATTTTGGGGACCTTAAAAAAACAGTGGTGTATAAAGTACCTGAAATCCATGCTTAAGTAAAAGTACAGATGTCTTACCAATCACTGTTTAGAATATTACTTGAGTAAAAGTCTTAAAAGTATGTGATATTTATTGTAGTACAAAAAGTAATTTTTTAATCTTAAATGTACTTAAGTATTGAAAGTAAATGCAAAATGGAAAAGAATTACAAATATATATAAAATGTTCATACACAGCTTGAGTAGCAAGATTGTGTTTGGTTTTAACTCTTTCTTCAATGTTGTATTTTTGGGTAAGAATAAGAAACACTTCATCTGGTACTTAGTGTCTTTCATTCCAACATAAGAAAATATTTCTGGAATCTGCATCTCAAATAGAACTGAGATGTATTTACAGTTTAATGTATTTAATGAGTGGACATGGATGCATTTAAACTGCTGTAACAGTTTTGTTTTTAACATAAAACGTTGAATGCTGATATTTGAAATAATTTAAGACATGAAAAAAATAGTTGAAATGTGAAATTAAAACCATCAGTAGGTAGCAGTAAGTGACTTAATGAGTGAGTCATTAAAATTCAATTGATTCATTCTAACCATGAGAACCGAGTGAATCACTGAATAATTTTTATCAACCGATTCTTTCAAAAAGTGGATTCATTTAAAAAGTAAACACCATTTATTGCTCTGAGACGCAAAACAGTGCTGCGATCTGTGTTTGAAACTATTTTCGTTGGCAAAACAAGCAATATTATTTCTAAAATGTCAGTCACTTATTGCTTTACTGAACTTGTATAAAATGATTATTAAATGTGTTATGCTGACATCTGCAGAAAAACGGTACTCTTTGTGATACAGATTAAGTTAACTATATTAAATTATATTAAAGCATACAGAAGCATTTTTGCCTTTTACAATTTACAATGCCTGGCATTTCGAGTTTTAATAAACCAATAAATCAGCGTGTGCGCACTCTGTGTGTGATTTGGTGATATAGCCTACTTGATAATGTCAGATTGCACATCATTACAACAACACTTACCATTATCGCCGAAGATATACTGTATATCGCACATTCCAGACACGACTTGAGTGGAGAATGAATCTTCGCAGTTGTGCGCGCACTTGTTTGCACATGAGCAAATGTGTTTTTAAGAGTGGCTGTTGAGACAGATTGGAATTTGATGTACGTATGTAAACACAAAAAACTGTACGAGATCCGATGTTTTGGCATCCGATCTGAGCCATTTCCAAATGTGGTTTTAAATCAGATGCATATCCAATATCTGGACATCCGACCTACGTCTAAACACGCATATCTGATTCTCCGTGTCAGTTAAGTCATTTGTTCCACGACGGATTGCATTGAACGTCATAATCTGCATTTGTGAGACACGCCTCAGCAAAAGTATACCGGACAGCAAATAATTAAACAAAGAAAGCGAAAGCGCTGGCATAGAAACTCAAAGCTAGTCTTGCGTGTGCAAAAATGTTGTACTGTTTCCTTCTCGTCAAAGGAGTCAACTTTGTTCTTCTGACTTCTCACTATTTTGTAGTAAGTAATGAATATGCTTCGGAGAAATGTATCGGAGTAAAACAAAGGGGATAACATTAGCAAGATAACAAAAATAAACAAGTGATTAGAATAAATATGTGAAAAAAACAATACACAATAGACAATATAAATATATGTACAGATGTGCTATATACAAATTATGCAAGGGAATTTGAATATATGGAAGATATGTTAAATCGATAATATGTATAATAAATATAAGTACGGATAGTGGGTAATTGCATGTTTTTAACTGTTCGTGAACATTTAACTGTTCGTGAGGTAGATGGCCTCTGGGAAGAAGCTTTTCCTTTGTTTGGCTGTTCTGGTGCTCAGTGCTCTGTAGAGCCGAACAGATGGCAACAGTTCGAAGAGAAATTGGGCTAGATGTGAGGGGTCAAGAATGATTTTGCCAGCCCTTTTGCTCACTCTGGATGAGTACAGTTCTTGGAGAGTAGGGACTATCCTTTGTAGCCTTCTAAAGTCAGCTTTGGTAGCTGAGCTGAACCAGACAGTAATTGAAGTGCAGAGGACGGATTCAGTGATGGCTGAGTAGAACTGTTTCAGCAGCTCCTTAGGCAGGTTGAACTTCCTCAGTTGGAGAAGGAAGTACAGCCTCTGCTGGGCCTTTTTGACAGTTGGGTCAATGTGATTGTCCTACTTCACGTCCTGAGAGATTGTAGTGCTGAGGAACCTGAATGCCTCCACTGTCATTACAGTGCTGTCCATGATGGGGGGAGTCCACTATCATCTCCACTGTTTTGAGCATGTTGAGCTCCAGACTGTTGTGACTGCACCAGGCAGTCAGCTCTTTAACCTCCTGTGTGTCAGCAGACCCGTCTCCGACCTTGATGAGGCCGATGACTGTAATGTCATCTGCAAACTTCAGGAGCTTGACAGAGGGGTCTTTAGAGGTGCAGTCGTTGGTGTAGAGGGAGAAGAGCAGTGGGGACAAAACACAACCCTGAGGGGCACCAGTGCTTGATATCAATTTCCCCAGTCTCACTAGCTGTTGCCTATCTGTCAGAAGGCTGGTGACCCATTGACAGATAGAGTTAAGAACAGAGGGCTGGGTTAGTTTGGTTTGTAGGAGTGTCGGGATGATGGTGTTGAGGCCGAACTGAAATTCACAAACAGGATCCTCACATAATGCCCTGTTTTGTCCAGATGTTGCAGGATGAAGTGCAGTCCCATGTTTACTGCATCATCCATGGACCTGTTTGCTCTGTAAGCAAACTGCAGGGGGTCCAGCAAGGGTCCAGTGATGTTTTTCAAACAACTTCATGACCACAAATGTTAAAGCAAAAGGTCTGTAGTCGTTAAGTCCAGTAATTTTGGTTTTCTTTGGGACGGGGATGATGGTGGAGAGTTTGAAGCAGAAATGGACTTCACACAGCTTCAGGGATCTGGGCTTGGTGCCTTCCTTATTTTGTTTTTTCTGAAGGCCTGGCGGACGTCATCTTAACTGATTTGAAGGGGGGGGGGGGGTCGTTGATTCACCNCCTCAGCATTGGGGGATGATGCCTTGAAATTTGTAATCTCTTTCAGACCTTTCATTTGAAGTGAACTGATCTTTTTTGCGTAGCTCTTTTTAGCTGTGCTAATCTCCTTATTCACTGTGTTTCTGGCCTGATTGTACAAGACTCTATTTCCTTTTCTGTAGGGATCCTCTTTGGCCTGGCTAAGCAGTGAACCATGGTTTGTCGTTGTTGTATGTTAAATAGGTCCTGGTAGAAATGCATGTATCCTCACAGAAACTGATGTATGAAGTTACATGCTCTGTGAGCTCGTCCAGATTGGTGGTAGCAGCTTCAAAAACACTCCAATCAGTGCATTGGAAACAGTCTTGTAAAACTATCTTTACAGTCATTAATACATACAGTGATCAGAGAGTCTCAAAGCTGCCAGTGGGACAAAGTGATAAGCATTCTTTATTGTGGTGTAAAAGTGGTCCAATATATTACTGTTTCTGGTGGGACATGTAACATGCTGTCTGTATTTTGGCAGTTCACAGGAGAGATTATCTTTATTAAAGTTCCCAAGAACGATTAAAACAGAGTCTGGGTGTTTTTGCTCCATGTCTGTGATCTGATCGCTGTAACGTTCACATGAGCTTGCGGAGGAATGTAAACACTCACGAGAATGAACGAGCAAAACTCTTGCGGTGAATAGAACGGCTTACAGTTAATGAAAAGCGCTTCTAGATCGGAACAGCACATCATCTTTAACACTGTTACATTTGTACATCGCCTCTTATTGATGTAAAAGCACGTCCCGCTGACATGTAATTTCCCCGTTGATTGTGCACTGCGATCCACACTAAACAGCTGATAGCTCGGTGGATGAAGCACGCTGTCCAGCGTGGCATCATTCAGCCAGGTTTCCGTGAAACACAGAGCAGCAGAGTTTGAAAAATCCTTATTTGTCAGGGAGAGCAGAAGGAGTTTGTCCGTTTTATTGGGTAGAGAGCAGAGATTCGGCAGATGTATGCTAGGCAGCTTACTTTCCCCGCCGCTCTGCCAACTACAATGTTCAGCAAAATGTCTGAATACTCGAAAACCGGTAGAAGATTTTGTGGCGTGTTTTGCCGAATGTTCAGCTGTTCATCCCTAGTAAAACTGATTGTGTTTGAGAAACAAAAAAAACAGGAGAAACTAACAAAAAACACTAAAACAACTGTAGAGCGAAGCAAACAAATGCAATTACCTGTGCACATTCCTCTCTATATGACATGGCAGTGGTTCTCAAAGTGTGGGGTGGGCCCAAGGGGGCGGCAGGATGAGGGTGAAAATACGAAATGAGAACACTACACAATCAAGTACTGGTCAAATTAAGCACATTATATTCAACTTGACATTCAAAATTAGTTGCGTTTGGTCTCGTACTAGATCGCATACCTTGTCAGTGTTGTGCGCTTACTTGGCCCTTTGTTGTGCTAAACAGTTAAGTGTGTTCAAGCATTAGCAAAAGACAGTGTAAAGGAAGAAAGAGGAGTGCAAAGACCATCGACTCTACCATGCGACTCCACCGGGCAGGGACTTCTGTTTCAGCTTTTATGACCAACTCTTACTATGTGTTTTCATATTCCTACTATTACTACCACTCGCAAACCACGCATCACACACTGTAGGCAACGCAATCTTAACAACCTGCACACTTTGCGTATGTCTACTAACACACTACTTTCTTTTTTGATTGATCTCTGGAATTGCCAGTCTGCAGTAAACAAAGCAGATTTCATTACATCTATTTCTAGTCATTCAAGACTGAACATCATGGCCCTGACAGAGACCTGGGTCAAACCAGAGGGCACTGCTACACCTGCAGCACTTTCCAATAATTTCTCATTTTCACACTCTCCCCGTTTGACTGGAAGAGCTGGAAGTACTGGTCTACTAATATTCTCTGGGTATTATCAGCTCCTTTGAATCACATTCAGTCACTATTACCCACCCTTTTAAAATCCATCTTGTAGCTGTTTATCGCCCCCCAGGACCACAAGGTAACTTCTTGAATGAAATTAGATATGCTACTCTTAACCTTTCCTAAGGATGCTACTCCTCTAATTTTGCTTGGAGACTTCAACATCCACCTAAATAAACCTCAGGCTGCAGACTCTACACAGACTACACTCTGCTCACTTCCTTTGATCTCAAGAGAGTGTTAACTACAGCTACTCACAAATCAGGCAACCAATTGGACCTTACTTACACATGACACTGCACCACTAATAATGTTCTCATTACTCCACTGCACACCTCGGATCACTTCCTCCTCACATTTAACCTCAACATGGTTCCTTACACCACACATACCTCTATGAAAAAGAAGTTTATTCAAGTGTGCTATTAGTATACTTCTTTTTTTTTATTTATTGTTTGCCCACAGAAACAAATTACATTAACAATATCACATCATATATTCATGTTACAGAATGTTCAAAACCCTAAAAGTAAGAAGTAAAAAAAAAAATAATGGAAAAAAAGCAAAGAAAAAACAAATGATAAAAAAAAAGGATCACACCGTTTCAAAGCAGTCCTTAAATAAAGAATTAAAGAAAAATTAAAGGAAAATAGAAAATTATTATATGTACATCAAGAGAGCTTTTTTATGTATTCCCAAAGCGGAGACCATATCAGCCAGAATTCGTCAGATTTTTTATGTTTATCATAAGTGAGCTTTTCAAGTGGCAACCACGTGGCAATCTGTGATATCCACATTTTGARAGATGGAGCCTGTGATGCAGACCAAAGTAACARTATGCATTTTTTTGCTAAATATACCAGGACAATAAATAACTGTATTGCATCTTTTTGAAACAAACTGTTCACATTAAGATTCAATAAATACAAAGCTGGGGTCATATCAAAATTTAGTTCAAAAAGCTCTTTCATTACCCTATGTATTTTTTTCCAATATGGCAAAAATTTTTCACAGTACCAAAAACAATGAATGAATGTACCTTTATCTTTTTTTACACTTGAAACACAGACCTGTGGCATTGATAAACATCTTCTTAATACGCATCGGTGTAAGATATATCCTATTAAAAAATGTAAAGTTGAGCTCATGGATCCCAAGAGAACTGCAATTTGGGTACATATTATCACATACAATAGCCCAGTCATTCTCTTCAATGGCTTGACCAATATCTTTCTCCCAAACACCTTTCAGTCCCGGCAAGGCAGAAGTGCAATTACTAGACAAAATATTATATGCCTTTGATATTGATCCCTTTAAACAAGTTGGATTCAGTAAAAGGTCTTCAATCTCTGTTGTTTTGGTTCTCAACTCTTCTTTATCTATCTTTGGTTTTAAAAAATGCCACAGTTGACGATATTTATAGAAATTGGAATTTGGAACTTTATATTGCTCTACAATCTGCTGGAAAGACTCCTAAGTATGTCTTTACATCCCTCCAGGCTTGAAGAGTGTTTGATATTGTAAAATGCTCTAAAACCTTTTTTAGCTTTGCATAGTTCTTAACAAATGGCAAAAATCGAATTGGTAATGGGGCGCAAGCTGTTTCTTCCATCTTATACCAAACAGAATTGGTCCTTTCACTACACCAACTGATCATGTTTTTTATCTGGGCTGCCCAATAATAAAACTGAAGATTTGGTAAACCGATCCCACCCTTATCCTTTGGCTTCATTAATTTGGAAAATTTAATACGTGGCCTTTTATTATTCCAGATGAATTTTGAGAGGTGTTTATTTATATCTCTGAAAAATGAATTTGCTAAATAACTAGGTATGGACTGCAATAAATATAAAAGCTTAGGAAGCACATTCATTTTTATTACATTTATTCTCCCTAGAAATGAAATTGGGAGTAAGCACCATGTATAATTGTTGCATATAAGATCATTAAGTGAAGCTGTGACAAAAATGCCTAGAAGTATACTTCTTTTAAACTAAAAATAGGAAAGTATACTTTCAGTCTACTTTTCAAGTAGTTCTCAGAAATGTGGTTTATATACTTCTCAGAGATATACTTAAAATGAGATTTAAGTATATCTGACTTATACTTAGAAAAAGTCTAAATATATTTAAGCTATTACAAGTCTTCTGTACAGAATTCCCAAAACACAAGTGAAGAAGAAACCGAAACAACAAATGCTTCCACATGTACACAATCATCAGACATAAAAAACGAAAATCATCAAAACTGTGTAATGTTATGGAATAAAATGTGACATATGAGAGGTAATAATGACTGTCAAGCTTTGGGGTGTTGATTGTCTCCAACTATGTTTAAAAACAATACCCAAATATAGTAGTATACTAAAAGTATGATGTAAAGTTCACTTAAAGAAAACTTACGAGTATACTTGCAGTATAAAACTACTAAATTAGTAGTTTACTGAGACTATACTTCAAAGTTTACTAAAAATGCTACAAGTATTTAATTAGTAAACTATCAGTATACCTATAAGTTCACTGTTGGTGTAGTTGCAATTTAAACTAAAAACTTTGATGTAAACTAGTTGTGTACCCAAAGTTTACTACTGTTATACTTAAAGTATACTTAAAAGTATACCTTTATATACTAGAAAGTGGGCCAATTTAGTCCCAAGGAGTACTGAAATAGTATACTTACAACTATACTACTAGTGCACTGATATTTGTATACTTACTACATAAAGTATACTTAAAAATATACTTGAACTTTACTTGAGTATACTCAATCAAATAAACTTGAAATATACTACTTTTTGGTAAGGGTACCCCTCCACAAGTCATCTTTTGACATAACCTACGCTCACTGTCTCCCTCGCATATATCTACTATGGTTTCATCTTTGCTTCCTTTATCTAAACAGTTCTGATTGCTTGATGCTAACGGTGCTACTGATACTTTCTGCTCCACTCTTACATCTTGTTTAGATACTGTCTGCCCCATGCTTTCCAGGCCAGCCCGTTCCACCCTTTTCCACCCCTGCCAGTACTTCCAGTGAATCATATTTTTACCAATACAGATTACATTTTTGTATTTACAAGAGAAAAACGATTGAAAACTGAAAACTATTTGTACTGTTCACCAATTGCCAAATTTCCTGGAATGACTGACAACTGCACTTGATAATTAATCTGTCAGCTGAGATCTTTGAATCTGAGATCTTTGAGATATTTGAGATCTTGAAGACAGTACAAGCTTATATTATTTATATATTGCAAACATAAGCTAGGAAAAACTTTTTCAGTTGTCTCCAGCTAGTTAGCGTTTAGGAATTTAATAACTGTAAACTATTAAATGTTAAAGGAAATAAAAAATGAAGTAATGTCACATTGTGGTCTTTCCAGCGAGCACGCCCCTGATTTGTATTCATATATGCTTTTATAAGCATACTATCACAATCTCCATTCACCATGCCTATCACCACAGAACACTACATTTCCCATAATCCTCCCTGGCCATCACCTGCACGCTCAGGTCACTCTTCACACCTGTTTGCCATCAACCTCATCAGTTCACCTATATTAGTAAGCACCAAACACTCATTAATTTTTTGGTCTCAATGCTATTAGAACCATCATGTTGTTTTTGTTTAAGAACTGTCATAAAGACTCTTTAACATTCATTTAAGCTTCATGTTATTTTATGAATTACCTACTCACCTACTTGCAACTCAGCTGTCCTGTGCTGCTTATAAAGAAACTATTATTTGCATTACCATTGTGTCACCCTCTTCTGCTATTGTGACACATACCATTTAAATGTATAGAATTGGAAAATGTTGTATTTCTACACAATAGAAAAAAGGAGTAGAAACTATATTTGAAGAAGTATTACATAACAAT
Source organism: Labeo calbasu (assembly GCA_019740295.1). NCBI lineage: Eukaryota > Metazoa > Chordata > Actinopteri > Cypriniformes > Cyprinidae > Labeo > Labeo calbasu. The sequence goes on along the minus strand of JAHKKF010529922.1, from coordinate 3,592 downwards.
CTGGGGTGGCTTTTAACACAAAAAAAAGTCAACTAGCAATTGTAACCCACACAACCAAATGTGTTCTCTGCATGTCCAACGTTAATTAGAAAACCACTGCTTGAAAAAACATTTGGTAGATGACACATCAACAACTCTGTATGTAACTGTATGATGTCTGTGACTCCATAGAATGGATAGAGCAAAAAGTAACTACAATTTTCAAAGCATTGTCTGCCTGCCTGCCTGCCCAAATGGCTCTCAGATAGTGTTTTTATCCGAGTGTGACTGTCTGTTTCTGTGTGACACCAATCAACCTTAGTACTGTCATAGTACTGCATGAAGTCTATGGGGAAAGTCATTTTTTTCCCCTAGTTTTATTTTTTCATTTGGTTTATGTTGTTTCCTTCTCAGTTTGTCTGCTCCCCAAGCCACCTCACAATCTGTGAGAAAGGATTTCACCTAGAATGAACCAATCGGTTCATCTTTTTCAGCTGCAGGTAATTCTTGAAAGAGAAAGCACTGCACTTATCAAGACTGCCATAAACATTTGCAACTGACAACAAGGTGCAAAATGGTGGTGCATATAATGTATAGGGCGCTGTTCAATCATCATAAATAAATAAAATAAAATGCTTCTTTAAAGGGGTCATCGGATGCCCATTTTCCACAAGTTGATATGATTATTTAGGGTCTTAATGAAAAGTCTATAATATATTTGGTTAAATTCTCAATGGTTGTGTAAAACAACACCCTTTTTACCTTGTCAAAATGAGCTCTGCAAAAATTATCCCATTCTTAGAGATTGTTCCTTTAAATGCAAATGAGCTCATGAGCAAATACAACATGAGAGTGACAAAAGGACAGAGCTGCCATATTTTGACAAACTATTTCTTTAAGCTAAACTTCAGGATTTCTAGAGTAAAGTTCTTAAGTACTGTACTAATGAAAAATCCCTAAAACAACAACCAAAGTGCTACTTTTAAATAGAACAGCATCAAACGAGAACAGGATGTTACATCACTTATTTTGGGGTTTTCTTTTCAAGCTAATTCCCCAATTTCTCACAAAGTCTCGTGTTTTGCACACTGCTTCTTGCCAAAACAGGATCCTCAGCTGTTTTACACTGCTGGCACTCAGTCATTGTGGCCAGTTTTCCTTTGGCTATATGTGTCTTAAAATGCTTAATTACAGCTGTAACTTCAGCATTTGACCCGCACACTCTTTGTTCTCTCGTGGGTTTTCTATTTCATCCTCACTCTCATTGCCTGTATCAAAAAAGGAAAAAAAATACTTTAGCTTGTACTTTTAAAGTGGAGATCAAAATTAGAGAACAGTCTATAGTTTCCTAAATTTCAAAGTCACTGCTTAGTCCTGTTTGAAGTCATCATAACAGGAGTAGAAGGGCATTTTTTTTTTTTTTTTTTTTTTTTTTTTATTAATTGTATTATAAAGCACAATATAAAGAGAAATTATATATTTAAAAAAAAAAAAAAAAAAAAAGAACTCTGTTGATCTGTGATTTCTTGAATACTGCATCTTTACAATGACTAATTCATTCAAGTCCCCCCAAAAAGGCTGTTCATCCACGTAAGACAAATGCATATGAAGACAGGATAATGCACAGACTCTCAATGGGGAACTGGTTCAACACTGCAGCTGGAATTGCTTGTCAGTTCAGTGCTGCACAGGGTAAGAATCTGCCTGGCACATTTAAGAGATGTTGGACAAAGCACACACTACTGTTACCAAACCTCTCATCAGCACAAAGAATCAAAAGGCTAGACTCAGTGCACTTGCCTACTAATTCTTGCCTGCTCTTTTATGAATACTGAAGATTCAAACACACAGCCAGAGTCTTTTTTTTTTTTTTTCTGGAAGTATACAACAGGATGTTGTGAAAGTAATGCAGTTCTGAGACGATACTGTTCTGGGGTCTTTGCTTTATAATCAATCAAAAGGTAGCCATAAGGGGACAGTGGTAGCATCTTCATAACTCTCCATAAAAAAAATTGTGTTGTTGGGGAAACATTTGTCTGGCTAAAATACTGGTCTGGGTGACATCTCTCAAATTCTTGAACGGCACCAGATAATTTGTGTTCAAACGAATGGTTTTGCTGGATTTACCTTTAAAAATAAATTTTTTAGATTATAGATAACACTTAATTTTTTTTCTGGTGTACATAGACTGTGAACAGTTTCTCGATCTCCCTGTTACTAGATGCTTCCTGCATAAAATTGTCAATCATGACGAGATGTTTTATTAACAGGAAACAAAACATCATCCAGAGTTTGTAGAATTCCTTCAATAAATTTAATATTACGATTATACATCAACAAATTATCATACAAAGGTTTTTTTTTTTTTTTTTTTTTTTCAAAATCAGCTTTCCAGCATTTTGCAACATTTTTACAAAAAAAAAAAAATAAATAATAATAATAAAAAATTTAAAAAAAAAACCTCCTGCCACTATTATTCGGCCCAGAATATCAACTATCAAACCCTTCGGTGTCTCTCACACCCCAACCAAAAATGTTGTCAGAAGCCATATGGAAGTGTGGTAAAGACAGGGAGCAATACATGTTTGTTGTACATGACTTTGAATATTTTTACAAATGACTTCTTGTGTAATGTCCACTCCTTTTTATTTCTCACAATAGTGTCATTGTGTGCAAAAATATGTTGACTATTGTTTCGCTCCATCACATAATGATCTACAAGCCCAATCAGTGAATCTATTGTGATGGCTTTAGAGTTTAAGGCATTAAGTGTTATACTTTTCGCTATCATACACCCCTTAGCTGTAACGTATCCATAACTTATAGGGCCAGCTGAAGAAAACACAATAACATGGTTTTTGGGTCCAACTTTACAAGTAAGATCACCAAGATATGGGCCTAGGGTGGTTCATATTGACCATCTTTTGATGTGAAAATGATACTGTTCGTATTGCAATAAAGTAGCCTATCACCCAGCCTATCCATGAGGTCATAAAATTTTAAACGTGCATGGGCTGTTGTAAAAGCACCAAGAAAGATTTAATGTTGAGAGTTGAGCAGCTTTCTAATCTGCATAAGACCACTGAACAGTCACAACAGTCTGACACAAATGAAAAAACGTTGATGTTGTACACGGCGCCAAAAATGTGTTGTGCAAACTGTTCAGGATCTGTAACTATTTCGGTTGTAGGCAACCCTTCACGAAGGCAGAACTTCCCCCAAAGTGAATTTTAAGATCAATTTCATTATAGACCTACGTGCAGAGTTTAGTTAAATCTTGTCCATATTCAGCTAAATCCCTTTTTTCCTCAAAGTAATCTCTGACATTAAGATTCTTTGTCAGCGTTTGTCACCACATCTTTTGTAAACCCTGAACTCTCCTATTTGAACTGTAAAACTGTTTTAACAATCACAGAACAGTGTTTCTGATTGTTGGAGAAAAATGCCAGACCTCATCCACATTTACTACAACATATCCTTTTTCAATAGCTTTTAACAGCTAGATGCTAACCCAACACCCATGAATGGCTTTCCTCATTGGTGTGCATACACAGCAGTGTCTGGTTTTGTTGTTCTGCGCACAACCTACAAAGCGGGAACATTAATTTCCCCC
>JAHKKF010529915.1:0-10264 GCA_019740295.1 Labeo calbasu | reverse complement strand
TTGTATCATTATAGGGTAGATTTGTACATACACTGCCAACACACATTAATGTTCAAACAACATGAAAAAGTGAACTTTGCATCCATTGACCTCTTTAATAACCAATCACATTACAACCTTGAGTCGACACTCAGTTGACCATTTACGGATACCATAGTAGTAAATGAGAAGTGCCGTAAGATGAATCTCACCTGTCGCAAAAAGTATAAAACTGCTGAAGTGAAGTGAAGCCTCTTCTCCATTGACATCCATTTAAAAAATGGCCTCTGGTCTCCTTTCTGTTAGCATTAGCCAGAACGCTTTTTTGGCTGAAGGTTACAGGCTTTCCTCCTGAAAAAAACAACTAGGCTGGTTGGCTGGTCACCCAGCCTGGCCAGGCTGGTCAGGTTGGTTTTAGCTGGTGGTCTCCCAGCCTGACCAGGCTAGAGAGTGGCCAAAACCCCTCTAAAACCAGCCTGCTGACCAGCTATGACCAGCACGAAAACAATCTTATTTCAAGCAGAAAACAAAATTATTTTGCTTACCCCATTGGCAGATTATTTTGCTGCTTTCACGCAAAAGCTCATTTAATTTTGACTTTTCTGAAAACAAGACAATAATTTTTGCTTGTTTAGAAAATCCTCCTTGATTTTAGAATTTTTAGATATTTTGGCTGGAAACAAGGCTGGTTGGCTGGTTTTAGCTGGTGGTCTCCCAACCTGACCAGCTACGACCAGCCTGACCAGGCTGGGGAGTGGCCAAAACCCCTCTAAAACCAGCCTGCTGACCAGCTATGACCAGCTAAAACCAGCTTGGTTGACCGGCTAAAACCAGCCAACCAGCCTAGGCTGGTTTTAGCTGGTTTTTTCAGCAGGGTTGCCTTCTAGAGGCTTTGGTAACACTGTCAAGTCCGTCCTGCGAGTTCAAATTCCTGCTGTGCTCGAGTGAATGGATATTTTATTTTGTCGTTTTTATTTATTTATTTTGTACATAAACCAATCATGTATATCTGTATGCAGTATGTCATACCAATCACTTTATTCACTTTAAAGCCATTTTTGTTTTTTATTTATAGAGGCAAATTGCAAATCCTTGTTATTTTCATACGCTTCACTGCACAAAATGCTTTTCTTCCTTAGATTTTTTGTCCTGTTTCCAGCCAAAATATCTAAAGATTCTAAAATCAAAAATTATTGTCTCGTTTTCAGAAAAAAACAAGTCAAAATGAAGTGAGCTTTTGCGTGAAACAAGCAAAATAATCTGCCAATGGGGTAAGCAAAATAATTTTGTTTTCTGCTTGAAATAAGATTATTTTGCTTACCCCATTGGTAGATTATTTTGCTTGTTCTAAGAAAAAACTCACTTAAATTTGATGTCTGTTTTCTGAAAACAAGACAATAATTTTTGCTTATCTAGAAAATCCTTCTTGATTGAAGAATTTTTAGATATTTTGGCTGGAAACAAGACAAAAAATCCAAGTAAGAAAAGCATTTTTTGCAGTGTTTTATTGTTTCAAATGACTGTGCTTATTCCAAACTTATTCCAAATCTTCTGAATCCATATGATAGTTTTGTATGATAAATTCAAAGTAGAAAACTTATTTTTTGATTACCTAATCATTTTAATCAGTGCACCTTCTTTAAAAGCTCCTGTCACGTACGTATGAATGGGAATTTAATGAGATGCAAAGATCATAGACTTAGATCTAACATCTCGCTCTCTCTGTCCAGGGCAAAAAGATGACAATTTTGGGCTTTTTCCGCCACCTCTTTCATTTTTTCCATTTTTCTGTGCAGCTATAGGAGGGAAGTCAGGAGTGCTTTGACAGAATTCTAAAGCAGCAGAAAGAACAGATGTCTTGGGATGATTAATGTGCCTCTCCTCCTCTCCTCTGAAGAGCAGTGCGTCTGTGCCTCTTGCACCCTCCTCTCCGGAGTTACTGTGCAGAGTCTCTCCCTCCCGTCCCCCCGGAGTCAGGGCCACCCTCCAGCTCTGCATGTCGCAGCCCATCTCACTCTTAACCGAAGGATGATGGGACGGTGAGCCGCAAAGTGCCGGTCAATGAGGAGACACGATAATGTGCCATCTAAAAATCCAGCGCTCGTGAAACATCGAGGGCAGCATAGCTCAGAGGAGACAGGATTTTAGGTGAAGGGCCTCTGAGAGATGAAGTGATTCTGTGAAGATAATGAGCAATATTGAATATTGCGGTTCTATTTTCTCATAGCGGGCTGTGTTTTGACGGAGTGTGGACGCCTTTGTAGTGGTCTTGAGATAGATACACTTGGTGATCAATGGGCTTTGGTCGGCAAAGGAGGAGTTTGGAGGGCAGGTTTGTATGCTCAGGGGATTACACCTAAATCCCATAGATAGAGAAGGGCAGAAAGATGAACAGAAGCCAAGTGTGACTGTTTCTAGTGGTGAGGGTTGTAACAGCTGAAAATACTTGCATAGAGCAATCCTGCCCCCTTCCGGAACATGCTGGATGTGCAGTTTTCCCTCACAAGTAGACTAAACAAAGGCAGCATACTTAAAAACAGTATCTGAAAACGATGTCTGACCTGACAGAATAGGCGAAACAGTAGGTGAAAAGTACCCAGATGACCAAAAAAGTGTGCATCCAGTGGACGCTTTACTATGGCATGAGTCCATAGGAAAGGATTTGTCAATGACAGTGGAGCGACAATGCTGGAAGGTCGCGTAAAAAAGACAACTTTAATTTTTACAGTGTAAACTTATACAGGAAACTGTAAATCCACACATATGCAGCAGACATAGCAAAAATGCAATTAAGAAAAATGTCTGTCCTTATGAACTGTATTTTTCAGTACATGGAAACAAACTGAAACTGGCCAGAAACACTTCGGATGCGTTGAAAATTGCATACTACTTCTTTTAAATCATTAATTACTTTCTGTTAAAAAATATGTTGTATGTTGCATGAATGTGTGTTGTATAAATGTAATGTGGACATCTTATAACAGTAATGATTTTGAACACATCCGAAGTGTTTCTGGCCAGTGTCTCTTTTTTTCACTTCAGTTTGTTTCTATGTACTGAAAAATACAATTCATAAGGACAGACATTTTTCGTTATTGCATTTTTGCTGCATATGTGTGGATTATTGTGCAATAACCACCAAAGAGGAGAGGAAGAGGAAAGAAATTTGATCATACTCAGGTGAGGGACCCTCATCATAAAATTTACCAGGCATCTATACAGTTTCTTGTATAAAAACCCGGTTTACTCTGTGAAAAATTAATAATATATCTAAAATATTATTTGGAAAATATTTTAGTTTCTACATTCTAAAAAATGCTGGGTTAAAATCAACCCAGTGCTGAGTAAAATACATGGACAAACCCAGTTACTGGGTTGTTTTGACTCAGCGGTTGGGTTAAATGTTTAACCCAGCCTTCTGGGTAGTTTTATTTAACGCAACTATTGTTTAAAAGTTGCTATATGGCTGGCTTAAAATGAACACAGAATAGTTTGCAAATTAAAAATCAGACACAAAATTACTAGAGGCATTAGCAATAGTCAAAAGGTGAATGTTTATTAATAAGTAATAATGTTAATTTATTGGACGTATTAATAAATGGTAATTTCCAACCCATTTTGGATTTATTTTAAGTAAAAAAAGTAACTTTTAAGCAAAAGTTGATTAAAATAAAACTACCCAGAAGGCTGGGTTAAACATTTACCTCAGCCGCCGGTTCAAAATAACCCTATCGCTGGGTTTGTCCATATGTCACACTTACTTGTGTATTTATTTATTTATTTACACTGTTTTTCTCTAAACTTTTTCTTGGATATCCTAGCCTTCTCTTGCATCCCTTGGGGTCCTCAACCCCTGTTTAAAAACCTTGCCCTAGACAACTGCTTATTAAATTGTAACCATTTGACTATAGTAGAGAGCTGGTATTAAAAATTAATGCTTAAATTTTGTATTATATAGAAAAGCAATAGAAAATACACTTAAACATGACTTCAGACATCTCCAGATATTAAAAGTTAAGGCTCTCCCAGCCCAGTGCTCATAATCCTCCATTTATTCTATAGTATCTCCCAAAACACTTGGTTTTCATCAACAGATCTCATGACAGGTCAACAAAATTGAACAGAAGGACCTGAAACTTACTGAAACTTAGATCATGAATCACACTTATAGAAAATATGAGTCTATTCAGGTAGGAATTACAGTGAAGAAACTCTACAAGTGTGTGTGTGTGTGTGTGTGGTCTCCGCACCAAAGACTTCAGTGTCACGTCAGGAGCAGACTCACACGTCTCAATAGCCAAAAGTCCCCACTCATACCATCATAAACAGCTTCTTCTCCTCCTCTCTGTGGCAGAAATGGGCCTGAGGCAACGAGCCCAGAAAGCTGATGATGAAGCGGGCTGCCAGACTTGAGTGTCCCCCGCCAAAGCGTTTCAGGAGGCAGTAGTAATTGATCGGCCATGAGAAGAGCACGAGTGAAGAGATGATGTCTGAGAGACTGCCAGCCTTAGTGTCTAATGGGCCTCATCTCTTCTCACACGTGCAGGCTCATTTTTCTTCGCTACTTCACTATCTATCTAAACCACATTTAAGGAGAAATCGATATTTATATCCTTCTTTTCTTTAAAATTGAGACTGGAGAGTGGACACAAAAATGACTATGAATTATTATTATTTTAATATTAGTAAATTAATAATGTAATAAATGTATAATTTTTTTTATTTAAAATGATTAATTATTGTTATAAATCATGTTCACACTATGACAGAACAACAAAATAGCAGTGTTATTTTACTGTCATTGAGATACTAAAGTTTTTACTAATATTTTGAAGCAGTTTATAATTTAGACATTTTGTTGTGTTTTTATCATTTTTAGTGTATTTTTATATACGTCTATTTTTTGAATGTTTATTTCTTTATTTTTTTTAGTTTTTGTTATTTTAGTATGTCAAGTTAAACTAAATGAAAATGTTGCACTTGCAACAAGATAAACACTACCAGTCAAAAGTTTTTGAACAGTAAGCTTTTTAATGTTTTTTAAAGTCACTTCTGCTCACTAAGCCTGCTGTGATCCAAAGTACAGCAAAAACTAAAATATTAAAATTAGTAAAATGTAGTAAAATTTTAAAATTTTTGTATATATCTATATATGTAATGTATTTCAAAGCTGCTTTTTTAGCACCATTATTAATTAATTAATTATAGAAATTATAGAAAATTGTCTGTTTTCTTTCCCAGAATAAAAAAGAAAAGAAAAGAAAAGAAAAGAAAAAAGAAAAGAAAAGAAAAGAAAAGAAAAGAAAAGAAAAGAAAAGAAAAGAAAAGAAAAGAAAAGAAAAGAAAATAATAATAATTAGTTGCAATTATTTGTCTGAAAACATTTCAGTTTATCAGGACAACAACGTTCATGTACCTCACTAGAAGGACGGTACTACAAACCGCTATTCAATCTAAAGAATTGGTTATCAATCTGATGGATGTATTCAAAATTACCTGACAAATTAATCTCAGAGCCATTGCAATCTCCAAAACAGCTGAGCCTGATGAAATGTACTTCATGTGGCTTTTAAATGTATAAGTTTGCAAAAGGACAGTCAATGTCAGTGTACTGTATGACGCTGAAATACAACTGAAGGTCAGTCCAATTATCTGTAATGGAGCCCCTCCTTTTGCGAGATGCCCACCCCACCAAAATATTAACAGGCCCTTGCATGAATGTGAATTACAATGAGGGTGGGGTGGACAGGGTGATCCTGTCCGGCTCCTATCAGCGAGCACACCAGCATCCCAATGTCAAGTCGACGGGAGAGGACACTGCCTTCATTAAGGTATAGGGTGCGTTTGGTGGACGGTGGGGCGCATTTACATGAGAAACGAGGGAGGAGGGAAGCATTCACATCCTAATCACTCATTCACTTATCTCATTTAAACAGAGTCAGATAGAGCGCTGATGACACCAGGGTCACGATTAGAATGCATTAAGCATTCATTTAGAAAAATCAAAGACAAAGATGAGCATAAACCACGCTCTTGCATATTAGTTTTTATGCATTCCCGGCAGTGATTTGCTGATTGTCCCATTCGGGCACCCATCAGGGGGCTAATGCAACAGAAATGACAAGGCAAATGATGTTCGATGAATGGGGGAGTTTTATGATTTCATTCACTTAAGGTTCAGCTTTTCATACAGCGTATGAATAATGACATTTCAGATGGCAGCAGTATAGCAACAGCTGCAACTGTGTATTGTTGGGGAGGCTATTATTATTTGCTATCTGCAAATGCTGTAGCCCAATATTTTATGCAAACCTTGAACAGGTAAGAGTGGCTGATTTGTGCATCAGTACTGCCCCTGGAGGTGGCTAACGGTCAGTACAGGACACAGTGTCAGAACAGGGCTTGAATAGTAAGCGGTTTTGGAATGCATGTTATGCACGGTTATGGTGTGTGGAAGTTTTATTAAAAAGGAGGGAGGTGTTTGGTCATCTGTCTTGCAGAAAATCACAGAATAATACTTTTTGCGCATTTTATACAAAGTCATTTGGCAAGTGATGACATACCAATGAAATGTATTCCAAGTAGTTTTTTTAAGGTATACGTATTCAAATACTATATATATTATATTATGTTATATTATATGCTATATATATATAATATTACTTGATTCTGTATTTTAATTTTCTGTATACACACACACTGCATATACAGTAACATTTAAAAAGAAGGAATCAGTAAGATTGAAAGTCTTTTCTTGCTTATCAAGGCTGTGTTTATTTGATTACAAATACAGAAAAAAAACTGAAATATTGTGAAATATTATTGCAATTAAACACTTTCTATTTTAATATATCTATAAAATAGAATTTATTTCTGTGATGCAAAGCTGAATTTTCAGCATCATTACTCCAATCAGTGCCACATGATCCTTGAGAATTAATATGCTGATTTATTATCAGTGTAGTTAACATACACACACACACACACACACACACACACACACATATATATATATATATATATGTATATATATATTTCTAAATTAAATATAAATAAAAATATTAAAACAAAATGATTTGTATTATTTAAAAAATAAAATTAGGCTATTATTAATTTAATTAATTTATAAATTTGTATATAAATAATAGCTAAGATCCAGCAAATAGCTAAAATTAAATGCATTTCCATGTTCATCAAAGTTCCATTTATTTGAACAAAAATACAGAAAAAAGTAGTATTATGAAATATCATTGTAATCTAAAACAACATATATATATATATATATATATATATATATACATACATTCCTTTTCTTTTATACTTTTTTCAGGATTCTTTGATAAATAAAATGTTTAAAAAAAAGAACAACATTTATTTAAAATAGAAATCTTTTGTAATATACACTACTGTTCAAATTGTGGGCTTAGTTTTCTTTCTTTCTCTGTTTAAAAAAAAATAAATAAAAACTTTTATTCAGCAAGGATGTGTTAAATTATTATATTAAATACTTTTTATATATCAAAGAATCCTTAAAAAAGGTATCACAGGTTCCAAAAAATTATTTAGGAGCACAACTGTTTCCAACATTAATAATAAATTAGCATATTAGAATGATTTCTGAAGGATCGGGTGACACTGAAGTCTGGAGTAATAGCTGAAAATTCAGCTTTGCATAACAGAAATAAAAGATATTTTAAAGTATATTAAAATAGAAAACTGTTGTTTTAAATTACAGTGATATTTAATGATATTACTTTTTTCTGTATTTTTTTCAAATAAATGGAACTTTGATGAGTATGGAAATGCATTTCATTTTAGCTATTTGCTGTATCTTAGCTTTTATTTATATACAAATAATTAAATGAACAATTAATAATAGCCTAATTTTAATTTTTAAATAATACAAATCATTTTATTTTAATATTTTTATTTGTATTTAATTAAAAAAAAAAATGTTTATGTTTTAAAAACATACTAAAACACCATAACTAAAATKATAAACAACAAATCCACCTTATTTTTCCCATAAGAGTGGGTGCAGCCATTTGTACATTTTTTGTGTCTGGCTTCCAGTCTCATCCACTTCCAGCTATTATTAGCTGCACATTAAGCTCGTTTTGCTGCTTGATATTGCAAACTGGTGTGTATTGCCATATTATTTTAATGTATTATCTTAATTATGAACACACTGGTTTGTAGTGCAAACTGTTTTACCGTTTACTGCACTTCGATATTTTTCTCGTTATTTCCCTATGGCGGATTATGAACCGGACGTCTAACACATTACCAGAAAACAGTTTACTTCCGCATTGAAAAATAAGGTGAATAGCATAAATATTTTTAAAAACGTATACTTTGGAGTTCCATTTTATTTAGTCCATTTTATTTATTTTTATTTTATTACACACCATTTTATTTAGTTTTATGTATTCATAAAAAAAAAATAATTGTGTACAGGCTCTTAAACGTATCATCCAGAAATACTCAATAAGGGTATTTCTCCAACATGGCAACCCAGAAACACGGAACTGCGCCGCTCAATCAAATCCTCGGAACCATGTGACGTAACGTGGCCAATAAGCTGTCAGTAATCCCCCGGTTATTGTAGCGGGAAACTTTATGATAAACATTATCAGTCCAGAAACAATGTGAACAGTAAATGATTTACTGCACATTCATTTTCCGACTCCTTCTGTATGGGTGAGTCTTTTGCTTCCTGGTTTTCCAACACTTTTACTAACAGATTGAGCGTTTCCCTCGGTTGCCATGACAAACGAGCTAGCGAGCTAATAACGAAACCTAGAAAATCACAACACAACAATATAAACATTTTCTTTTTCTTCAACAATAGCCTGTTTGTTTACAATGCAACGCGAGCAGACTTTTCTGTCTCTCTCCCAGACGCTTTCTCGTTTAGGTTGTGTATCAAATGTGATTTAACTTTGTTTATTTGTTTGAAAGCAGTTATTCTTATAACACCACTTGTATATAAAACATAGCACTAATTCTAATATGTTTGTTCCGCAGTGTTTCAGTGAATTATGGCTCATAGATTGACTAAAGAGGAGCTGGATCAGCAGTTTGAGCAGTTCTTGAAAGAGGTACTGTTGACAGTCTTTTGTTTGCTGTTGACAGATCAGTGTTTAACTACTTTTGTATATTTACTGGCATTTGGTATGAAAACCTTTGGGAAGTTGATGCTTCTTGTAGTAAGACATGCTATACTCCGTGTAAAATTAATTTAAACATTTATTTTGCAAATTGCTTTGTAATTATTCAATATGCATTGTATTAATTGAAAGACAGCACCCAGTAAATATTGTTAAGCCCACTGTGTTGTGTGTTTATGCTTCTTTTTTTCAGTCTGTCTCTGATGACTCTGTTGATTTGGGCAACAGTGCCAGGCACCCTAGTGTTCTTGATAGCTTGGGAATAGCACCTGTCAGACCAGTGAAGAAGGCTTCAGTTTCTGTGCCGTGGTGGCAGGATGATGATGACAGTGAAGAGGGACCAGGTGAGTGCTGGTTTTACCTGAGTGAAAAAGGAGGGATGCATGCTCTTCTTGTAATAAGTGTACTGTGAGTACCTTTGAGTAGGAAGGTGTCAGCTCAAATCTAACTGTCTAATAGTAATCTTAGGGCTTTAAACAACAAATATTGTAGTTTAGGCATTTGTCCACATGAGGGCAGCAAGCACAAAGCAGTAGATAAAATAAATTAGGCAAAATCAGTAAGATTCAGATCAGATGTGTCATCAGGTATCCCCCTAATATGCAATTATAAATTGCACTGCCTTTGTTTCTAAATGACTTGCATGTAGCCCGAATGAGTCATTTTTAGCAATTTGATCAGAAAATAATGTGAATAGAAGAACTGATTAGAACTGTTGTTGGCTTGCATATTATAACTCCAAATTCTAGATATGAACTGATGCATGTGTTTTTTGATATGATTGGACCTGATGTTAGTCATCTAGCCAGCCTAATTGCTTCTGCGATGGAGGAGTTTCTTGTTTTTGGTTTTGGGGATTTGGGTTTCCCAGTGCCTTTGCACTTGCTTGCATGTAAATTGACTTTGCAGTTAGTCATTTAGCAGATGCTTTTATCTAAATTGAGTTACAAATGAGAAACATAAGCAATTTATCATAGGTGCTATTAACACCTAACACAAAATATTGTGGGAAAGTCTGTTGGTTGTCACAAGTGCATTTATGTCTAAACAACATTAAAGCAGTGTGGCATAACAGGAAAATATCTAAACTAATTGTACATTGTTCTGCCATCAAG
>JAHKKF010529914.1:0-10347 GCA_019740295.1 Labeo calbasu | reverse complement strand
TTTTTTTATTTATCTATTTTTTGTAATTTGCATTTTTCTCATTGGTTAATTTAATTTAATTAACATTACATTATTTTTATTTTAATATATATTTTTAAATCATTTAATTTTTTTTTTCTGTAATTTGCATTATTCTCATTGGTTAATTTTATTAAATTAACATTACCTTATTTTTATTTCAATATTTTTTAAAATAATTTTAAAAAATAAAATAATAATTATAAGATTTGCATAATCATCAAATTAAGCAGATTGTAGGTCCATTATGATTTTTTTTTTCAAAATTTCAGGACAATTTAGCATCTCAAATTCTCCTGTTTTGTTTTTTGTAATATGCATTATTCTCATTGGTTAATTTCATTAAATTAACATTTAACATTACCTTTTTAATTTTTTAAATATATTTTAAAAAATAATTTAAATAAATAAAAATAATAAAATTTGTATAAAGCATTAGGTCCATTATGACTTTTTTTTAAATAAAACATATTTCAGGACAATGCAACATCCCAAAATCCCAAATTCTCATTTGTGTTTCTTTATTTTTTTTTTTGTTTTATTTATTCATTTTTTGTAATTTGCATTATTCTCGTTGATTAATTTCATCAAATTAACATTACCTTATTTTATTTTTATATATTTTTTAAATTATTTAAATAAATAAAATAATAATGCTAAAATTTGCATAAAGCATCAAATTAAGCAAACTGTAGTCCATTATAATTTTTTTCAATAAAACATTATTTCAAGACAAATTTAACATCAAAAAATCTCATGTTTATTTATTTATTAAATTAACATCACCTTATTTTATTTTAATATATTTTTAAATTATTTAAATAATTAAAAATAATAATAATAAGATTTGTATAAAGCATTAAATTAAGCTAATTTTAGGTCTATTATGATTTTGTTTTCAATAAAACATTATTTCAAGACAATTCAACATCCCAAAATCCCAAATTCTCATGTGTGTTACTTTATTTATTTATTTTTTTGTAATTTATTTTATTTTGTACCTTATTTTATTTTTATATATTTTTAAAATAATTTAAATAAATAAAAACAATAATAAGAAAATTTGTATAAAGCATTACATTATGCTTATTTTAGGTCCATTATGTTTATTTTATTTTATTTCCAGACAATTGAACATTCCAAAATCCCAAAAAACTTTAATGTATTCAGAAATATACTTTAAGTGTTTTTTTATTTTTTGTAATTTTCATTATCGTCACTGGTTAATTTTACTAGCTTAACTTTACTATAATTAGTAAATAGAAAATCAACAATATTAAACTGTCTATTTTTCCATTAAGACATCCCAAAATCCCTAATTATCATGAATGTAATAAATCCAGACATCTTCATTTATTTTGGTCATTTTCATTATTCACATTTGGTCATTTGCGTATGAGAAATAACATAATAAACCTTTCAAAACAGGCCAACCATGAAGTGAGTTTGTTCAGAGTCATGTAGAAGACACACGTGAGTGTCATTTTAACAGGTTGAATATTCCTGTCACCTCGTCATCGCTGTGTCTGATGATGGGCAGGTAGAAGAAGGGGCTGCCGTGCTCTTTGGGGAGGATGGAGTTGACGCCGGCGGCGTGAGGACCGGTCAGCTGATCGTTCACCGTCAGATTATCAGCTGCAAAACACACATTAAAGATAGAATAACCATCACACGTATCTAAGCCTAAATGACGGATGTGACAGGATCGTGCAAATAAGCAAAATCTTCAGCCTTTGAAGCCTGAAGATCAATATATCTCACCATTCAGATCCAGGAAGAGCACAGGAATATGAGCCTCCATTCCAGCAGAGGGAACCCTTGAACAAAAAAAGACAAAAACACACTGAGGTGAACACTTTTCCTCCAAAACAGTTGATCCAATAACAGGTTTCCATTTCATGCTAGTCAGTTTAGTAGTATTAACTTTCAAAATCAGTCCAAGCCTGCATCACTCATTATTGAAGAGTGAATTTGACATTGAATAGTACTGCAAGACACCGTTTATTTCAGGTTATTTAATTTCTTGTAATGTGCAGGTTGAAAATTAGATTAAAGAACATCTGTTTAAGATTTAATGGTGAAAGAAAAGTTTAAAAATACTTAATGTAATAAATGTGCAAATATTTACATTTGAATTGAAATTTTAAAATATTAGTTCTTTTTATTTTATTTAAAATACATATTTTATATTTGCAAATACATAAATGACTTACAATAATATGAATCTAAATTTTATTATTTTATTTTATTTAAATAAATATTTTATATTTGCAAAAACATAAACGACTTGCAGTAATGTAAATCTGATTTTTAATTTTTAATTTTATTTAAAATAAATATTTTATATTTGCGCAAAAATAAACGACCTGCAGTAATGTGAATCTAATTTTTATGATTTTATTTTACTTAAATTAAACATTTTATATTTGCAAAAAATAAACAACTTACAGTAATGTGAACCTAATTTTTATTTTATTTTATTTAAAATAAATATTTATATTTGCAAAAAAAATGACTTACAGTAATGGGAATCAAATTTTACTTTATTTTATTTAAAATAAATATCTATATTTGTAAAAAAATAAACGACTTACAGTAATGTGAATCTAATTTTATTATTTTATTTCATTTAAAATAAATATTTTCTATTTGCAAAAAAATGACTTACAGTAATGTGAATCAAATTTTACTTTATTTTATTTAAAATAAATATTTATATTTGTAAAAAAATAAACGACTTACAGTAATGTGAATCTAATTTTATTATTTTATTTCATTTAAAATAAATATTTTCTATTTGCAAAAAAATGACAGTAATGTGAATCTAATTTTTATTATTTTATTTTATTTAAAGTAAATATTTTCTACTTGCAAAAAAATAAATGACTTACAGTAATGTGAATTAATCAGAATGACAAGAATGTCTTAACACTTAAGTTGAACAAATGAAGTTGAAATAATTACTTAATTAATACTGTATTTCTTTTAATTTAATATGATTTCAATTTTAAAACATACGTTTTATAGTATTTTGTACTTTATTTTTTTCTTTTTTTATTTTATTTTAAAGTAATATTTTTATTTTTGCAAAATATAAATAACCATTACAGTGAAACTGACATAATGAGAATGTCTGAATGTCTTAATACTTAAGTAAAATAAATGTAGCATAAAATTAAAATACGTATTAATATTAGATTTCCTTTCATTTGATTTCAATTTTAAAATAGCTGTTATGTTTTTTACCTTTGTTTTTTGTTATTATTTTATTTTAAATGTAATATTTTTATTTTTACAAAAAATCTTGCGAATAATGAGAATGTCTTTATTAAAAAAAATCATTAATTTAAAAAATAATTTTAATAATACTGTATTTAATTTCATATTTTTTTTTAAATTTTGCAAAATACATTTAAAATTGTGTTGAGGTGTTTTTAACCTTTATTTTCATGTTTGATTTTTTACAAAATATATTTACAATATTTTTTATTTATTTTAATATTTTTTATTTGTATTAAATAAATGACTATTACAGTAATGTGAATCTAACGAGGATGTCTGAATGTCTTAGAGTACTTAATACTCAAGTTACAGTAAATAAATGTACATTTTAATTTAATTAATATCGTGTTTACTTTATTTGAATGATTTAAATGTTAAAATGTTACATAATATTATAGTTTTTTTTACCTTTTTTTTTTTATTTTATTTGAATTTATCATCATGTTTTTACTCAGATAAATAAAGTCTATGAACTTCATCAAGCCTTCTGTTCCTTAATAATAACTACTAGACATATTCCAATAAATTCAAAGGTCTGATCGAATAATGTTTTTGTTTTCTCTCTCAAACAGGTGTCTGCTGAGGTTGAGCAGTGCTGGTTTCCAGTGGTTCTCACCAGTGCGCCGGGGCCCCCGGGATCCCGCTGCCAGGAGCCGGGACCAGCACGGCGTTCCTCTCCTCCGTCAGACCCACCCACTGCTCCACCAGCCTGGCCTCTCGCTCCACGTCCTCCTCGGACTTCTCTGTAAACCACATCACAGAAGCAGCACCATCATGCAACGCAGCCCAGAAGATCACAGCACTACAAGAGTCCTGCACAGTGAACTCCTACCGGGCTTGTTGATGATCTTCTTGATCTGCTCCTCCAGATACTCCCTGCGCTTGATGAGGGCGTCAGACCAGCGCTCCCGAACGCAGTTCAGATCCTCCTCCTGCACAACAACATTCAGACTCAGATTCAGATTCGGTGCTGCTTGGGTTTGCGCATTTGGGCCATTAAGGCTCGTTTGAGACAGGAAATACGTCAACAACTTTAAAGCGAGTGGAAAAGAGTCTGAAGATCCCATTTGAAGTTCATCCCACTGATTAATCCACATAGAGCACCTCCATCCCACACCGTGTCTACAATAAACACCATCTGAATATATATACACTAAAATAATATTAAAAGGCTGAAAAATATAGAACATATACATATATTCAAAAATATAAAACATTATTATTATTATATAAATATTGAGATTTATATTGAATATCATCAAAACACTAAAAAATATACAAAAAAAATCTAAAATAATTTTAAAATATTAGAAAAACGTATTACAAAAAATAAATTTTATCAAACTAAAAACAATTATTATTATTATTATTATATATTTTAAAAGTGAAAAAGATTCATATATATATATATTATATAATATTATATTACTACTGTTATTTAAGATTATTATTGAGATGTATATTAATTAACATATTACACGACATAAATTACATTTTACAATTTTTTTTACATATTATAACATTATTATACAAAATTATTATTTTACACATTAAAAGTTTCATATATGTAATATATTACTATATTAAAATTATTATTTTTATTATACATATTACAAAACATTACATAAAATACATATTACATTATTATACAATATTATTATTGTTATGGATTTTAAAAATATTATTATACAAAACTATAATTATTATACACAAAGCTTCATATATAAAATATATTATTATATATTCAAATTATTATTATTATTATTATTTATTNTATATTACTATATTAAAATTATTATTTTTATTATACATATTACAAAACATTACATAAAATACATATTACATTATTATACAAAATTATTAATATTATGGATTTTTAAAATATTATTATACAAAACTATAATTATTATACACAAAGCTTCATATATAAAATATATTATTATATATTCAAATTATTATTATTATTATTATTTATTATTATATTTTACAAAACATTACATAAAATACATATTATTACATTATTACACAAAATTATTATTAATATGGACATTAAAAATTAAAGTTTCATATATGTCATTTTTCATTATTATTATTACTATTATTATTATTATATTCACATTATTATTAATATTATTATTATACATATTACTATGGAGGGCCAAATTGTTCAAAATTTGATTTATCAAGAAATGTTGAAATGTATACATAATTTGCTAAATGCATAAGCATTAAACATATTAATTTTAATTTAAATAAATTATAAAAAAAACTATTTATTTATTTACTCCCTCCATGTTTAATTTTTAGGTTTATTTTTACAGAAGTAAAAATATGAATCCTGTCCTTAAAAAAATGGTCTCATCTATTAAACCTTAATTAAAAAATTAAAATAAATAGATAAACATTATATAAATATAATTATTTTTACATATTATTTTTTGTCTTTTTAGTACAGAGGGCCAAATTACTAAAATTAAATCATTAAGTAAGTTGAAATATATAAATATATCGTTAAATGTATAATTAAATAATTTAATTTAAATAAATAATAAAAAATTATTATATTATATTATATATTATATTCAAATTACTATTATACATATTACAAAAAACATTACACATTATATAAAATACATATTACAAAAACATATTACATAAATTAGATATTACTAAATTATTAGACAAATTCATTACTGTTATTATTATACACATTTAAAATGTAATAAAATAATATAATTATAGAATAACATAGAATATAATATACATAAAAAATAAATAATAATATAGAAAATAAACTCTTTAATTTTTAATGTTCTTTACTTTTCAACCTTTTGATTATATTCAGTATATATCTCAATATTAATATAATTTAGCTTAAAAATGTGATGATCTCTGTCTGCACCAGTTTTTAAAAAAAATTAAAAATTAATAATAAAAAAGTTGCATTTATTATAAATACTCACCAAACCATAATATGCTATAAATTGTATGAAATTATATTTTTAATGTCATTTTACAGCATGCACAATTTTTTCTGTATCTTTGTTTATTTTATTTATTTATTTATTTTACTTAATTTATATTTCAGTTCTTATTTAAACGTGTTTTAATTTATGTGGACACCAAGTGAAATTTATTTGCAATAAATAAATACATTTTTATTTT
This sequence comes from Labeo calbasu, assembly GCA_019740295.1. Classification (NCBI taxonomy): domain Eukaryota; kingdom Metazoa; phylum Chordata; class Actinopteri; order Cypriniformes; family Cyprinidae; genus Labeo; species Labeo calbasu. Next base: position 3,882 of record JAHKKF010529914.1, on the reverse strand, counting down.
ACTTACTAAGTGTTTTACTAATTAATCTAAGTGTTCAAGCAAGTTGAGCTCGAACCGGTTTCATTTAGTGTAGACACGCTGTCAGGTGCAGATTTGGAGCCAAGCATCAAAAATCAGTTTTAATACTTACACAACACCAGAACAAACAAACAAATGAATGAATGAATAAAGGCAGATTAAATCCAGTGTGCCGTTTTCAGACAGATGAAGCGTTCGTACTGTACGTGGCTCCATCTAGAATGAACGTAAACATGCAGAATCATGCAGCCATGCACTGATCATGTGACCGAGTGAAGACAGCCGTGTGTTAGTGCGGGAATCTCGCATCTCTCGCATTAAACTCAGCGCGATTATAACTTCAGCCGCATTTATGGGTATTATGATTTTAATTTCATCACGCTCCCTGTCTGAAGCACATGATCAGCAGCAGCAGCAGCAGCAGAAGTCAGAATATACCTGATAACTATCCATATCGGCGTCTTCCTCCCTCTGCTGGAGAAAATATACAGTCTGTCACACACTCACACACACATCTGTTGACGGACCAAACGCTTGTGCTTTTACCGATAACTAAGTTCCACCACACTGATAACCGATGGACTTTTTTGGGTTTTTTTAAATGGATGCTGAATGAAATCAAACATAAAATCCCAAGTAAAAGTGCTGAACCTTATTACAAAAATAAAAAAGTACTGACCTATGAAAATGTACTGCACTTTAAATTCAATAAATACATAAATTAAAATTAAATATTTGTATATTATATTATTTTTTAATGTAATTTTCTTTATTTTTGGCATTTTTAATTTAACTTACTTATTTAAAATAACAATAATAAATAAAATGAATTTTTCGTCTTTTTAGTACAGAGGGCCAAATTACTAAAATTAAATCATTAAATAAGTTGAAATATATAAATAAATCGTTAAATGTATAATTAAATAATTTAATTTAAATAAATAATAAAAAAATATTATATTATATTATATATTGTATTCAAATTACTAAAATTAAATATTTATATATTATATTATTTTTTAATGTAATTTTCTTTATTTTTGGCATTTTTAATTTAACTTATTTATTTAAAATAACAATAATAAATAAAATGAAGTGAAGGATGCTGCAGATCAGTGTTTTTAATATCACGGAGATACTTTTTTTTAATTTTAGATTAGATTTTCTTTTTATTCTTTATCATTTGAATCCAAGTTTTAATAATTTTGTTGTTTCGTTTTTTGTTTCTTTTTATTTATATCTAGTTATTTTAGTACTTTAACTTGAACTAAACGAAAATGAGAAATATTGGCTTGCCAACTAGCTGAAATAGAATAAGCTTATTAAAGGATATTTTATTTTTTATTTTTTTTTTAAGTTTATATTTAATTTTATTTCAGTCAGTGTTATTTTAGTATCGGTGAGATAATATTGTAGTTTTTCTTATTTCAAAGTTTGAGTTAGTGCTATTTTTTTTTAAATTGAGATTTTTTTTTAGCATTTCTGATATTTTTATTCATTTTTTTATTGAAGTTTTAAGTTTTAGTAAAATTTTGACATTTTTATTAGTTTTTTTAAACGTCCATATATATTTTATTATTTTTTATTTTCTGTTTTAATTTCAGTCACAATTTTTTGAGCATTTTTATTAGCGTTTTTTAAACACGTTTATCTGGTTTTTATTATTTTTTACTTTCTGTTTTAATTTTACTCACTTCAGTACACCGTGTTTAACTGAATAAAAATAAGGAATATTCTTTGGAATGAATTAAAATAAGCTAACTTTTTTTTAATGTAACTTATTTATTTAAAATAACAATAATAAATAAAATGAAGTGAAGGATGCTGCAGATCAGAGTGTTTTTAGTATCACGGAGAGTATTACAGTTTTAGTTAACATTTTAGATTAGATTTTCTTTTTATTCTTTATAATTCGAGTCCAAGTTTTAGTAATTTTGTTGTGTGTTTTTTTAAACATGTCTATATAGATTTTATTACGTTTTTGTTTCTGTTTATTTAGTTCTAGTTATTTTAGTACTCCATCTCGAACTAAACAAAAATAAGAAACACTGCCTTGGTAACTAGCTGAAATAAAATAAGTTTATTTAAGGATATTTTACTTATTTATATTTTATTAAGTTTATATATTATTAAGTTTATATTTTATTTTATTGTAGTTTTTATTTCATAGTTTAGTATTATTTTTATATCTTCTGTTTCTATTTTAATCTGTGTTAAAGTTTGTGTAATTTTTTGAGCATTTTTGACATTTTTATTTTATTTTTATTTTTTTTACATGTCTATATGTTTTTTTTTCTGTTTTAATTTTAGTCACTTTAGTATTTAAGAATATTATTTGGAATAAATTAAATATATATATTTTTTTTATCCTGGTTATCATTTTTGTTTTAGTTAACTACGATAACCTTGCTTTCAGTTGATGATTATTTTATTTTAAGTAATAAAAATGTTTTTTTCTTATGTTTTTAGCTTTAGTTAACAACAATACCTCTGATTTCAGTTCGTGTTTGTATCCTTTCAAAGCAGCGAAAACGTTTTCTCATGATTTTAATTGAAGTTAATGATAACCAGATGCTCCAGATTGCGCTCTGTCGTGTGTTTGTGTGAGTCTCACTGACCTGATAGCTGTCCAGAGGTCTCTGCAGTTTGGCGGATCGAGCGGAAACGCAGCCGATGGAGACGGACAGGACGGCCTCCACCAGCAGCGGCAGCGTCCCCGAGTGCTGGACCGGCCGCACGCTCACCTGCAGCCTCCGCGAGTGACCCTGGACAAACACACACTTTGATCTTAGTTCTTGCCACACACATTTCTCATTTCTCATATCATGCAGACTGAGAGTCGCACCTGGCGCAGCTGAAACACTCCTCCAGTGCTGACGTCTTTGCTGGGATGAAGCTCTACGGACGAATACTCGCCCTGCTCGTTCAGCTCCTGTATGGAGACCCACAGCTCGATCTGACGCGACACTTCACTCCACCTGTCAAACACACACACAAATGAGCACAGATGCACATGAGTGCCAGACTCTGGCTACATGTGTGAAGAAACGCACCTGTCTCTGAGCGTCCGTCTCTTGGCCTGCAGCGCGTCCAGCTCCCAAACAGACCGGCCGTTACCTGCGTAGCGGTGACCCCAGACCTCGATGGCCAGAGCGCCGTCTGAGATGAACTCCAGAAACTCCTCCGTCACGTGCACTACGAAATCCTGCCAACATGAATGCAACAAAAGCAGACGTTTACATGTTCTGAACAGAATCCGAGTGCTGCTTCACTGTACAAAACTGATTAGCATGTCAACAACATGTTTAGCATGATTAGCATGTTTTTAGCATGTTGCTAAAATTTTTCTAACATGATTAGCTAGTTACTAGTTTTTGTTACCATTTTTCTAGCATGATTAGCAAGTTACTAGCATGTTGTTAACATGTTTCTAACATGATTAACAAGTTACTAGCATGCTGTTAGCTTGTTTCTAGCATGATTAGCATGTCACTAGCATGTAGCATGATTTTAACATGTTGTTAGCATGTTTCTAGCATGATTAGCATGTCACTAGCATGTTTTAGCATGATTTTAGCTTGTTTCTGGCATGATTAGCATGTCACTAGCATGTTGTAGCATGATTTTAGCATGTTTCTAGCATGATTAGCATGTCACTAACATGTTTTAGCATGATTTTACCATGTTGTTAGCATGTTTCTAGCATGATTAGCATGTCACTAACATGTTTTAACATGGTTTTAGCATGTTGCTAGCATTTTTCTAACATGATTAGCATGTCACTAGCATGTAGCATGATTTTAACATGTTGTTAGCATGTTTCTAGCATGATTAGCATGTCACTAGCATGTTTTAGCATGATTT
>JAHKKF010529908.1:0-26983 GCA_019740295.1 Labeo calbasu | reverse complement strand
GCTCCACCACAGAAACAGATGCCAAATCCACAATTAACCCTTTGACAATTCACTTGCACTCGTCCAAGTTGAAACATATGTCAATTGCACAGGCTGCTCAAATAGATCTGTGAGAGATCAGCCGCTCTGTGGCATTAATAATCAAAGCAGCTTATGGCTCAGACATATTTGGCCAATCAAGCCTCTTCCTGTGGCTTGTTAATTTGCAAACAGCATTCGCTGCCATGTCAGATAATATTAGCCTGCAGCCCTCAAGATGATAATAAAAAGTCTGGCCACAGCTGGGGGCTAATGACCTCTGGCTTTTGACATTAATGGGTTACATGACGGAAATCTGAATTGACAAGTGACATCCATCAGTTTAAAAAGAGAACTGACACGTCCGATGAGTGACGACGTGACTATTTGTAGGCTTTGTACTGCAAAGCTCTCAGAAACACAGATCCAGTTTCTATTTTCAAAAAATAAGGTGAGATGATGTATTCGTAAATGGCCAAAACAAAACTAGGCCACTGTGTCATACATAACATGCAGCTTTCAAGCTATAACCCTCCCAGAACCAAATCACACAGGTGGTTCAGACATACACGTGCCTGATGTTAAAGTCTAGGACGCAGGTAGATATGCTTAAATCAGATTGCCCTCTAAAGCCCATAAGAAAAAGCTGCTACTGAAGAAGATTGCAGAAGCACCAGCTGCCTGCCATGTTTCAGTGCCGTATGTGGGTCAAATATTTCTGCGTGATTTGGGGTTAGCCGTCACAGCAGAGAGAGACAGACATGGGCCACGGTGATCGTAATGAGGTCAATTAAGACTAAACCAGAAGATTCGGGCTTAATTTACTTCATTACCCTAGTATTATATGCTAATACCAAGGTACTTTGATATGGTAATGATTCAGTACCATGGTAGTGAATAACACACACTCTGCTCATCACACCAGCTGATGCTTTCCAAGAAGAGCTGCAGAACAATTAGAAATAAAAATTTCCAGACACACCTGCAGAACATTTTTTTTTTTTTCCCCACAGACAGTGGTCTTAACATCTAAAACATAAAACATGTTATTATAATGGTGTTTTGTGCCCAAAAGCACAATATTACTACAGTACTATGTAAAACAACATGTTGTTACCATGTTATGTCCCCAAAAAACGTGGTATTACCAAGGTACATGTCCAAACCGACCAACAAACATGGTAATACCATGACACATGTCCAAAACAAACAAACAACACAAAAAATAACTTACATTACAACAGTACTTTTTCAAAAAAAAAAAAAAAAGTGTCATTACCATGGCACTATGCCAACAAAATAGCATTCACATGGTACACACAAAAAAACGTGGAGTTAAAATAGTACATGGCCCAACATGGTATTACCATGGTACTATGTCCAGAAACATAGTATGTCCTAAAAAATAATGTACACGGTACTACTTTTAAAACTATATAGTATCACCATGGCACTATCCCTAGAAAACATGGTATTCGAATAGTACGCTCTACAAACTAACTTGGTTGTACATTAAAAAAATTCAAATAATTTTACTTTTTTAAAAAAGAAAGCAACATACCATGATATATGTCCAAAAACATGGCAATAGAATATCATACATGTCCTAAAAAATAACATGGTAGTGGTATTACTTCCAAAAAAAGGAACAAAATGTCCCCAAAAAACCCCATGGTATTACCAGGATGCTTTGTCCAGTACAAACAAACATGCATGATATTATCATGGCACTATGCCTAGAAACGTGCATGTCCAAAAAATTGGTATATTGTATACATGTCCTAAAAAAATAACATGAGAGTATATGATACTTTTTATACAATTATACAACCAGTCTGCATGGCCTATGGGACTTACAAAGGTTTCGCTATAAACAGGAAAAATTAAATACACAGAAACTGTCACGGAGGGATAGAGGTCATGCATTGAGATTTGTTTCATCTCAGTGAAATGAGCTGCAGCGTGTCTTTGAGAAATAAATACATAAACACAATTAGCCGTGTAAGGTCAAATATATTACAGCAAATTGCGAGAGAAAATGTATTTGCAGTGAAGGAAAACGCATCTAAAATAGGCCACCTGAGCTCAATTCAAGGAAAGCAACACAATGCAGTTAACGCAATATAAGGGCCGGTCGTTATAGCAACAGGTAACCCGTGAACCATCTGTCCCTGAGCATCATTAATTCCCACTGACCATGCACAACACGCAGGCACAGCTCTATGAAATGTACCGCTGTATCAGAGCTACTGGGGTTTACTGTGATTTGGTATCTTCGATTAGATCGTTTTTCCTCATTCTGTTTTTTTCCCAACTAAATTGAATAACTAGCGTCATTCCATACACAATCAGTGATCTGCCCGTCTGTTTCTACGCAGTCAGTGTACGACAGCAATGCCACAAACAACCGGTTAGTTACAGATGTATTTCGCTGATAATTGAGCGCTTTAGGTGATGGATCAGGCCCTGATAAATAAATCCCATCACAGAAGTGAGGGTGACACGACAGGACACAAGAAGTCCATCTGCTGCCCGAAACTGACTGATTGATTGACGAGCAGATCATTTTCATAAACAGTGTAACAGCAACAGCACTCAGCGCGTTTGTTTCCTGGCAACAGGCGAGCGCTGATATTATTCACGCATTGTACGTGACGGCCTATTGCGATCTCAACAATGCCAGCGCAATAACACATGCATTACAGTCCAAAATCATTGATGGTGCAAGCGAAAATCGATCAGTGACACTCAACACACACACTTACCTTTAGATTTAGTTGGGGTAAAGCTGTCAAAAGCATTGCACATGGATACAGCATTAGCGTTGCGTCTGGTGAGAAGAATCGCGAAGCCGTCTTCGGCAGTGAGTGAATAATAGACACCACCTTTTCTTGAGCATCAGAGACAGGGGTAGAAATGAGTGCTGTTAACCCACGAAACGCATCGTCCCCACCACACTGAATCTCTCAGACAGCGTCATCCCACCTGTAATGCGGCTCTCTTAAAGACACACGAGTCTCTTTCACACGGACATAGCCTGAGCGATGAATGCAACTTGCTATGGCAAGCCGGTTTAACATTTACTTCAACTTACTTAACAGTGTTGCCAAATTGGAAATGTCCAAGTATCCTACCAGAAGATCAAAATGATCATATTTGAGTCAAATGTACTTAATACAGCTAGAACAACAACTTTTTGAGACGACCTGCAAATTACCACAATATATAAATAAGTGGTGAAAAAAAAATCTGTAAAATTTGTGGTAAAAAATAAAAACCAGCAGCTGTGGTTGCTGGAATTTTACCGTAAAAAAATATGGTGGCAACGTTTTAGGTTTTACGGTTTTAACTTAAATTTACATTTAAATACCGTAATTTCATTAACTGATGTAATGTTAACCAACATACTAAAGTACTGAAATCTGTTTTCTATCTTTGTAATACACTCCCTCCTGTAATACACTCTACATCCAATGTCCAATACAGTTTTTCACCGTATATAGTAGGGGAATTTACCATTAACCATTTAACAGGATTTTACTGTAGCATTTTTACAGTCTTTTACAGTTAAATTCATGCTCATTTTGTACAGTGTAAGCAAGTGGGAAGATCCAAACGCCATCTTGGAGTCGTTGTCGTCAGGAGCCTGTGTGTTGCCAGATGTTGAGGGGGTCCATTTGTGGTACAGATTTGAAGCCGTCATGGACCGCAACAAAGTACTCGCTGGCTTAAAAGCAGAGGACGGTAGACGCAGGATCAATAGCTGGAATAATTAGTATAGAAGCCCTATGCTTTTAACGACTATCATTTGAAGTTTCACAAAATTCTGAAAGTATCATACATTTTGTGATTTATTTTTTTCATTATTAATCGTACTTCTTACAGGGGTTTTAAGTATCATACGTTTGCCAACACTGTTACTTAAACTTCAACTAATAGAGCAACTTGTAGTAGACATGACAGTTACGTCACTGGCAGCTGCCTTGTGTTGCTAGAAAAACACTGGTAAAGATTTCTACAACGTCAGTAGGTTTTATTATTTTTAAATTAATTTATTATTATTTATTAATTTAAGCAATAATAATGTCAATAATTAATTACGAAATATAATAATTTGTTCCACGATTTAGGCCCACTACAACTAGGAACCGAATTAATTAATAAAACGAATAAATTCGTGCCAGTTAAGCCTAAACAAGAGAACGAATACTTAATTTGTGGCCATAATTTAAACTAAACGAGAAAATGAAATGTTAATTTGTGCCATAATGTAGGCCTAGCATAAAACAGAACTATTCTAAATCCATGGCCGTGATTTCGTCTGCATGTCATGATTGGGGCTTCGTACAACAGAATATAGCACATCCTCATGCTTTCTGGCAGCGTGCCACTTCAGATTCCAATGTGAATCTTTCACAGTCTCCCCGCACTCCCTCTCAGTTTCTTCTCCCTGATCATTCTTAACTTTTTTTAAGTTTTACTTTACATTTGTGATGCGATCTGGGAAAACCTGTTGGATGTCGCGCTGGGACGATTTTTTGTCAAAATTAGGTTTTCATTAAATTATTCTTCTATAACATCTTGTCTATTATCTCTAAAATATCTTGGCAAAATTCACTTGTTCAGTGTCAAAAAAAAAAAAAAAAAAAAAAGAAGCAATTTATTGCAGCAAGCAGTCTTTCTCTTAAGAACGTGCTGTGGAGGTGCTTTCTCACCACAAAAACAGCCAACCTGTAACATTTAATATAGGTATATCAATGCACATTCCCTGCCAGTGCTGGGTAAACTATGGCACGCAACGTTTTTTATTAATTTCTTTATTTTTTAATAAAAAATAAAAAGATGGCAGAGCCCAACAACACAGTCTGAAGTACTGTACTGCTCACTTAAACAATCTTGTCTAAATCTGCCCAATCTTGGTGATGTCAGTGCCCTAAACAATGTTTTAGTGGACTATTTCACATCCAGAGATGAAGGATCTGATGATTAAGTTACTAAAGAGGAGTCAGATGACAGTCTGTTTTATGCGCAGTGCGAGAACAGTTGCGCTGCGCTCGCTTTTCTAAATGTAAACTACAAGGTAGGCTGCATTATTTGTACAGTCGAAACATACAAGGGGTGAGCAAAAGTTTAGAGACTATGCCCATGATAAACAACGGAAAACAGACGCAAGTCTTTTAGTGTAATGATGCAGTAAAGCGCTCCTGACATGACAGCTCTCAAAAACTTGTGTGAAAAGTGAAAGCAGTCTCACTTTAAATCTGTTTTTCTCAAAATTCTATTCCTGAAAATCATAGCTATCAGCCAAATTAAGCCATAACTTTTGTTATGTTCAAGGTAAAATGTCACCATGTGTTGGGTTTTCCTAGATCGCATTATATTAATGCATAAAGGCCCTTTCACATTAGACACAGCGAGCGGTAAAATCGCTGCGCTGCTGCCGCCCTCTCTTGCAGTGGAAGCGTTTTGGTTTGGCACAAGTGGAGTTGTTTTTGAAGAATTGCCTTAAGAGCTTTAAAAAAAACAATCTTCTCCATTTTCAACTGTCTGTTATAAGTTCAGTTAAATGTTCTATGATTCGTTGTTAATAATCTGTTCACTGACGGTTAAAGCCAATCTACCTCTGCCGCTCACAAAAAGATCAAATATTTTTATCTTTAGCGGTGCCTGCCGCGAAGCACCGTGCTCATGAAAGCGGCAGGATTTTGGGTGCACCAGCACCGCTTGCGCTCCGCCTCCATGCCACCAGCGAAACCGTCCACGGTTTGCCGCTTTCCACGTCTCTCCTTGAAATGAACTAGACACTCGCAACTGCCGCGTCCCGTGTGAAAGGGCCTTAAGGCTTGCGACTTCGTTGAAACAATATTTGAACTCCATAATTGCTCTACTATTGCTGCCTATTTCACAGATTCTCGATCTCAAACAAGCAAATAACCAAAGCGCATTCTGGGATGAGAGAGCGTAGCAGAATCTTCAGAAAGGCGCTCTGCGTTCTTATGGAAATATTACCACTCCGCTCCCATGCTCTAATATACACCTAGGATGGCTTGAGGGTGAGTAAATCATGGAGTAATTTTCATTTGTGGGTGAACTATCCCTTTAAGACTTGAAAAAGTTGTCAATTATAATGGTTATTATACAGATATTTAGGTCAAAATATTCTGGCAATAGAGTCTCCGGAAGACTTACAGTAAACAATAAGCAACTTCATAGACACCATAGTAGTTATTAGTTAAGCTTAATAAAACACTACTAGATTGGCAAGTTAAAAATAAGACTACCAACAGATAAACAAGTTTTTTTTTTAAACAATAAATGTTTAACAGGCTTGCCATACTTTACAGCGTGCTGATGTTTCCATACATTTTCATTCCCTGGGTTAAGAAGGTTTCATATGCTCGCTTATAATACAGTCAGTAGCACCTAAGATAATATAATGGAAAACATGTCATTCATCCCATGGACACATGATGCTTCATAATAAGCTTATAAGGTTTCCTAAGCCTGTAAGCTTAGAAAAACAGTCCGAATAAACGGTTGCCTTTATAGATAGCTTATTATTGTGCATGGATGGACCATAGGTTTTGTTGTCTCTGACAGCTAATGATGCATCAATTTATCCTGTGCTATAAGAGCATTTAAACCTCAACATTTTAAGGTCGAGAAGCTACAACCCTGTTGCTCTTTTATCCAGCACATTCAGAGGAAAAGAAATAATCTTTAATTCAGCAGCAGTCAGAAGCCATAACTGCGGCTGTGCATGTGATAGATGGAAAAAGTGTAATAAGCTAGTCCTGTCTCAAGGGTGGGCTGTGGTTTAAAATAACTTGTTAGAGGATCTCTGACTACCTTCTGCGACTAGGTTGTCTCTACTGACAATTTGTCCTTAAGCACAGGTTGAAATATTGCTGGAAGATGTGTGTTCATATACAGTTTCTTATGTTTAAAAAAAAAAAAAAAAAAAAAAAAAGGCTTTAAAAAGCTAACATCACATTAACAAAAAACAACACCCTTTTTCATCTTCTGTTGCTTACTCCATTAAGAAATAAGCTAATTTTCATTTGGGAGAAGGAAGAAAAAAAAAAAAAAAAAAAAAAAAGGCCACATCCTGCAATAACAGGAGTTCATATTTTGGCTCATTTTATGCAATAAACAAGTTGTTAGTGGGGGACAATTCCATTAACTTACTGTCATGATATTTGTAGAGCATTTGAAATATCAACATTAAATTCTCTTAGTGTTATGACCTTGAGCAAAAGGCTCATAATGAACCATGAGCCCTGCCTTAAGCATACCTATCTCGAAATATTAAAATTCAGTCCCAAGTTCCCAACACAATTAACACTTTCACTGTCTGACAGAAATCTTAAATTCTTAATCTACAAGCACCTTTTCATGAAAGAACCCATAAATATCAGAAGCATACACCTAGTGTACAGAAGAATACTAGTCAGCATAAACAGTTTTAAGTAGACTATTTTTGGTTTTCAGTGCACATGCTAATCTGAAATATCCCATTTTCCAGTCCATTTTAAATCCCCTCATCTTTCAATTTTATACTAAAACTAAAAACTTTGAAAACTGAAGCAATCCCTTACCATCTTAACTTTTCTGAAGTTGGATTTAAAAAAAAAAAACAAAAAACCTCAAATTAAGCATTCCAGCAAAGCCCTGTCACATTGATTTAAACAATCTGTTCAGTAGGCCCTCTCCTGGCAGACAGATCCATTACAGCTTTAAAGCAACCAAGTTGAATTTTGCCAAAGGAAGAAAAAAACAAAACAAAACAACAAACAAACAAACCAACCAAAAAGATAAACACTACACCAGGGATGACCAAACTTATTCCAGGAGGGTCGGTGTCCTGCAGAGTTTACCTCCAACTTTCCTCAACACACCTACCTGGAAGTTTCAAGTACACCTAGTAAGACCTTGAGATTAGCTGGTTCAGGCGTGTTTGATTAGGGTTGGAGCTAAACACTGCAGGGACACCGGCCCTCCAGGACCAGGTCTGGTGACCCCTGCACTACATCTTTTCCATGATGAAAACACCACACACACACCTAAAAAGAAAAAACAAACAAAAACAAAAAAAGACCCCAGACTCCATATCCCTCAAACACACTCTACTTAGCAACTTGATAATCTTTTATTATTTGCAATGTTTCATCTCTCCATCGTTTTCCAGTTTGATGCGAAAGCATTTAATTCCTTAAATAATAAAGAGAGCAAAAAATATGTACACATTTTTTTCAATAAAACTAATCAATGGATCATTGTAAGCACCTCTTACCATCTGGAAGAAAACAAATCTTAAATACAGGGAAACTGCCATTTCTGTTGGAAAAAAATAAATGGCATTACATCAGATTTTTAAACTTTTAATTTCTGAAAATAAAACAAAAAAACAAAACCAAAGAAAGAAAGAAAAAAAAAAAAAACATTTCCATATGTATGTACAGAACGCTCCTGAAATGTGTTTCCCACTTTGAGAGTAGAAAAGGCTTTAGGATCATTACTGTCATTTCATCAATTTGATTTTTCTATATGCTTCAAGTTTTAATGATTTCTCTTAAAATTCCACCGCAGGCTTGCTCAAGCGGGGCTTCCACAAACACATCAGTTCTTCAAGAGAGGTAAGACGCAAAAGTGTGGGGCAGGAAGCAGGACAAGGATGGCTTAGTAGGAAGCATGTTGGACCCCCTCCTCATCCAGCAGCACTAAGGTCAAAAAGGTCAAAAGTCCATCCGAGACCATCATCCTGAAGTTCAACAGGTCCACCTCTTACTAAAGAATACAGGAAGCAAAAAAGGGCGAAATACAAACGCTACTCAAATTTCATTCGTCACTTCGAGAATTCATCAAATACTACGCTCTTGTATCAGTCCTTGTGAAATTAAAAACATGTCTCCTCTCGCACACACACGAAAGAAAACGTCTGTAAGAGCTCCGTGTTTGATCGGACATTACAACCCTAAAGGACATGATCGCCATCACGCCCTCTACACAATATATGACGCCACGTCAGATTCGTCATATACCACGTTGCATATAAATCTATATTAACATGTAAGAGCAGCGTTGGTTTGTACTTTTTCCCCCAAGAATTTCTCATTAAAAATAAATGACGATGAATTGTTAACACGTTTAAGCAGTCCTGCAGATTTCTTTTTTTTTATTATTATTTTATTGTTTTGGTGGACATAGCCACAATAGATATAGAGAGCAAAAGAAATGACTGAGAAATGATTGTAGTTTGTATCTGTCAAGAGCCACCCTGAACAGATAAGATTGGCTTTTTGAGGATCAAGTTCAACTTGGTTGTAGGACATCCTCCTTTTATTAGTCCCTGGCAGCTGTTTTTCTCTCCAGTGCTACCTGGGCTAGCAAAGTTCAGGATTAGCTGTTGTCTGATTCGGACTCGGCCTCCCGTAACCAAGTGAAGAAGGCAGTGACGGACTTCAGGGCCACACCCTTCCCCAGCTGCTCCGCCGGGTCTTTGCTGGACTCCCATTTGTAGAAGGCATCCTCTTTGATCACGTCCTCGTCGTACAGCGCGTCAAAAAACATGCGCAGTAAATCTGGGTGAAACAGACAACACCATTTAGCTACACTTCCATCAACAGCGTATTTTTGTTGAACAAAAAGTAACTTATATTCAGCAATGAAGCATTAAATTAATCAAAAACGGCAGTAAAGACCATCACAAAAACATTAGGCAGCACAACTATTTTCATTTATATTTATACATTTCATTTATATCATTGATGATAAATGTGTCTTGAGCAGCAAATTAGCATATTAGAATGATTTCCGAAGGACCATGTAATACTGAAGACTGGAGTAATGGCTGCTGAAAATTCAGATATGGCAAAAGAATAATTTAAATTCAAATGTTAATTTAAAAATTACATTATTTTTTAATTATATTGTTTCACAGTAGGCACTTTCACACTGCACAGTCCTAGGAACTCCGTTATATGAACTAGCCAGCATTGTGGTTCCTAGAGAACCAATACTTAAAGAGCCAAGGAACTCTGAAGCGGCCAACAGCAACGTCTTTATTCGTAGCATTTACAAACGTCAACAACCAGTGATCGGAGCAGTTTTTGCTGCGTCTTGGGTTTCGTGATAACGCAGATGGAAGTCAAAAGCATAAATATACGAGATTAAGCAGTGCAGTGTTGCATATCACCGAGGCTAAGAAAAAAAACAACACTGCAGACAACAGGTAAATGCTGTTTTTATTGCAGTTTCCCATGTTCGTGGAGTAAACATACTGCCAGGTCAAAAGTTTTTGAACAGTAAGATTTTTTATTTTATTTATTTATTTATTTATTTTTTAATTTTAAAAGTCTCTTCTGCTCACCAAGCCTAAATTTATTTGATCAAAGTACAGCAAAAAACATTTTTAATATTTAAAAATAACTTTTCTATTTGAACATTTTAAAATGCAATTTATTCTTGTGATTTCAAACTGAATTTTTAGCATCATTACATTAACCATTCTAATATTCTGTTTAGCTGCTCAAAAAACATATTGAAAACAGCCGAGCGCAATTTTTTCAGGTTTCTTTGATGAACAGAAAGTTCAGAAGAACAGCACGTCTTTATCATCATTTATAAATAAAAGTATTAATTTCTAAAATCATACTGACCCCAAGCTTTTGAATGGTAAAGTGTGTAATGTTACAAAAACTTTATTTCAGATAAATGTAGATTCTTTGGATCATGCTATTCAAAGAATCCAGAAAAAAAAAAAAATAAATAATAATAATAATAATAATAATAATAATAATAATAATAATAATAATAATAATAATAATAATAATAAACAACAGTAACAATAACATATTTCTTGAACAGCAAATCAGCATATTAGATCAATTTCTGAAGGACCATATGACACTGAAGACTGGAGTAATGATGCTGAAAATTGAGCTTTGATTACAGGAATAAATTTAATTTTATAGTAAGATAGAAAAGTTATTTTAAATAAAAATATTTCAATATTTTACCTCTGAACGTTGCTGAACGTTGGATCAAATAAATGCAGCCTTGGTGAGCAGAAGAGACTTATTTAAAAAAAAAAAAAAAAAAAAGTAGTCTCTTTTTAAAATTGCCAGCATTTCATACACGTTTCGCCTATCAGTGTACACTCACGTCGCTGGTAGTTCCTATAGAACTGCTTGAGACCCTACTCTGAAGTAGAAGCTAATTTAGTTTTCCCAAACAGGGTTCCTAGAACAAAATACGTTTCTATTACCTGCAGTGCGAACACGCCAAAAAGCAGGAACTTCCGTCAATAGTTCTAGGAACCATAAAAAGGTTCCTCCAGTGTGAAAGCCCCTAGTAATACTGTTTTTACTGAACTTGATCAATGAAATGCAACTTTTGAAGGGCAGTATAAACCCTCCCCCAAAAATAAAAATTGTGCATAAAGATGAACAAACTTTAAATACTTTCTTACGCTGAGAAATTACTCAAAAAAAATAAAAATAAAAAAAATAAAATTATACACCACCAGCAGTCCTTTTGGACATTAAGAACACAATGTCATGTATGCATGCAAGACAGGGAAATGAGGCGGCATTTATTTATAATAACACAAAAAAAAAAAAAAAAAAAAAAAAAAAAGAAACTCACTGGCAGGCTGCTCCATCTGCACCATGAGAGCCTGGAGAGCATAGAGTGCCTGCAGCTCCTTCGTTTCATCAGAGAGGTACTTCTGCAGCACTTTGGCCCTTTGGGTAATCTGCACCACATCCACCTTGTAGGGGTTCTCACCTATACCAGTTCATTAATGTGCACAATTAACATCAAGTACAGGTCAGTGCAAGTTCAGGTCTGAAGTCAAACTAAAGTGAGGGAAGCGGATTGCATCTAATGAATTCACTCACATATAATGGCAGACTGACACACGGACGTCATCAGTGCCCGCACAAACTGATTGGAGCTCATCTTCTGCTCATCTAGGTTGGCCTTTAAAGGAGAGAAATGCCAGTCAGCACACGTCCCGTGAGCACAATGTTATACCCATAATGCAGATCGCTGCAATACCCTAATGTTTGATTGAAGAGCCTTGAACTGCAGCCAATGCACACACGCTTACCTCTACCCAGTCATAGATCCTCTGGTTGTTGGCTTTTTCCTGTAACAACCTGTCCAAATGTTTACTCAGCTCCTCAGCAGTCAGTTCCTTCTTATTGGGCTTCTCAGACTCCTCACCCAAAGTGAACTCCATTTTCTGCAAATATAACATCTTAATGACCTTCAAGCTCATACAGACATATGCACAGTATGAATATATATGCATGTAAAACATACACCAAAAAAAAAAAAAAAAAAAAAAAAAAAAACTATTGAGAAGAAATAAGACAACTTAATGAAAATTTAGGAACATTACAGGCAAAGATGAAAAATTATCAAATGTTTACAGGCTAAGGATCACCATGAGAATATTTTTTTTTACTAAATTTAAAATAATTTATTCTGTTTATCTTGACCTGTTAATGGAGTACAAAACAGCTTTGAGTACCTGCTCTGTAACAAACTTATTGACATCCTCATCTTCAGGCAGAAAGTCTTTCCAGCTGAGTCCTGCCTCCAACCACATCGCTCCAGCTTTTTTGTGGCTCTGAAAACATTATAGAGAAGTGAAATAAATAGATTATGAAACTGCAACGTATGCAAAAAAGCATTTGCCACAGTGTGATACTCACCAGTCCTTTGCAAAGAAGGTTAAGTATTTCAACAAGCAAGATTGCTGCTTTGCCCATAGGGAGAAGAGGTTTGGACACTTCCCTGTGGATGATTTAAAAAGGTCAGATGGTGTGTACATTTTATTTCATGGTCTATAACAGGGATCTTCAAATCTGGCCCAAGAGATCCACTTTCCTGCAGAGTTTAGCTCTAACCCTAATCAAACACACCTAAGCATTAGGGTTGGGTACTGAACAAATTTCAGTACCTGAGAACACATCAGAGCAAGTACGTTACAAAGAAAGAGACCCTGTGATATTATGTATGCATCTCGTTCAAACAACACAGGGCAAACTGAAACCTTCTGAAGTGTTCTTACATTTCTAGAGCCATATGTTTCCCCAAAAACGCGGACTTGCGAAGACTGTGAAGTACATTCATAAAAACGCAATTTACTTCTTAGCACAGAACAGCAATTTTTTTTAACAGTAAACCTCTGTTTGTTTTCCAAAAAATAAATAAATAAAAGGTTTTAATTTTCATTTGATTACAAATAATGTTTAATGCCTTCATGTGCTTTTCAGAAATGTTAAAAGAATTTCTAGAGAAAAAAAAAAAAAAAAAAAAAAAAAAAAGAAAAATATTGTAGTAGTGTAATATTGCCCTATTGTTCAAAATGTTGAGTTTTGGACATTTTTTTAACTGAAATAAATGTTTTTGTTATTACACAAAGTAAAGTACCAAAAAAAGGTACTGTTGGGTACACTACCCAGCCCTACTGAGCATGCCAGCGTCTTCACGATCATTAGAAAACCACACGTAGGAGAGTTTGATCAGGGTTGGAGCTAAACTCTGCAGCCCAGTGGCCCTCCAAAGCAAGATTTGATCCCTGGTTTATAATCTTTGCATACAGGTATCTGAAACCCAAGGTTCAATGCCTAACCTGAAGAGCTGGCCCATGAGAATGCCTCCATCTTGTAACATGGGTGTGATGATCTCAGCCAAGTAGAGCCAAATATGAGGAATGTCAATGGCCATATCATCTGCTATCTCCAAAATCTCCTGCAGTCTAGAGTGGGTGAAATCAAACAACAAAATAAGCACACAGCCACATAGAAACGATTTATATTGTGTACAAAAACATGACGCTTTAAGCAAATTCAAATAAAAAGTACTAAAATTAGTTAAAGACTTAAATATTAAAAGGTGTCATATGATGCGATTTCATGTTTTCTTTTGTCTTTGGAGTGTTAGAAGCTGTTTGCGAATATATAAGATCTGAAGTTTTGCGAAGATTAAAGTCTAAAACCCAAAGAGATATTTAAAAAAAAAAAAAAAAAAAAAAGTTAAGACTCAGCCACGCCTTCCTGAAACTGCTCATTCAAACACGCCCCCAAAAATCTACATCACTGTGTGGAAAGATCTGCATAACACCACCCAAATGTATACGCAAAGAAAGAATGCGTAACTTATTCTCGCTGTAGTATTGTTTCAGTTGGCGCCATGTTGTGCAGACGCTGTGCGTTTCATTTGCAAAAGTACTTTTCTTGGCCTTCCAAATAAGTACACAACTAGAAATCACACAAATATTTGAGTGTGTGCAGCACTTTTTACGTAGTATTGTTTCCTGAACCTGGGAGAGTAACCTACAGTGCTGGCTGTGCAGATTATAAAGTACGGCAATTCCAACTTTGCAAGGATAGTCTGGCGCTTCTGACTCACAGCCTGCAAGTACGTATTCATATTTAAAGAATTTGCTACTGACTATTAAAACGCGAGTTTTGTGCAGTGTAGAGTAGTGCCTGTTTGTCTAATGTAGACATGGTGTTACATTTACGTGGCACAATGCAACACAAAGCATAAAAAGACAGTACGAGTCATTATAATCAGTAATTATGTCCTCACTGGATGCAACAAATGCCTCATTTATTATGGGTTTTATTGTGTTTGTCTCGTTGTGCCGGACACGTCATCACAACATGGTAAGCGGCGTAAAATTGCGTAATACGCTTGAGGTATAAGGCCAATCAAAATGCACTGGATAGCTGGCTATTCAGAGCGATGAGCTTTGTACAAATCGATGCATTTCAGAAAGGCATGCATGTAGAATATGTAGAAAATGTGTTTTTTGAACCTCAAACCACAAACACATTGCATTACACCAAATACACAAAATAATGTTCTTTTTAGCAACATATGGCCCCTTTAAAATAGACACTAGCACATAAAATTACTAAAACCTAAATTAAAATGAAAAAATTAAAAGCATAAAAACACAAAGTCAATGTAAAATATTAAAACAACAGTACGTAAACTGCCCTGGAATCATCACTTTTTATATCATATAGCTACTTGTATATTTAAAAAAAAAAAAAAAAAACAAGCAGATCTGGGAAGAGAACATAAATAAATAAATAAATAAATAAATAAATAAAATTATGGCAAGAACATTAGAGCGAGCCATTACATTTTGATTAAAGATAGACCTAAGCTTCTATATCACAAATAAATCACAAAAACACCAAGGTCTGCAAAAGCGTAATCATGTTTACACTAAATAAGGGGCTTTTGAGAGCATTCTTTCCTGACAAAGACCTAACATGACACATGAAGCATGAAAAGCTGTCCCTCAATCCCATCAGTATGTCAGTGCCACAAAACAAGAGGTTGTGAGTGGAAAAAGTGGCTACGATGATCAACGTGATTATGTAACGCGTGAAGTTGTAGATGTGCATTTCTGGAATGTTTTCTATCAAAAACAATTTCTTTTCGACTGAAGAAAGATATGAACATCTTGGATGACATGGGGTTGAGTAAATTATGAGGAAATTTTAATTCACGAGTGAATCATTTAAAGCATAAGGACGATTTAGATTTAAAATGTGCATCACTGCCATATTATTGTTCAGAATAATAAACTGTAGTGGTCTGTGAACTTACCCCTTGTAGTACTGCTCAGGAGGTAATATTCTACCACTAACAAGCTTCTGAAACAGCAGGCCCACGTGCTCTCTAGCGATGGTGCTGCGCTCCAGTGTGGACTCTACACCGTTCCGTACAAACACGAAGAGCAGAGAGGCGCTGTTCAGCTCCTGCACACACTGCACTGCCTCCTACAAAAAAAAGAGTAACAAGAATAATGTAGGTGGAAAAATGTCAGGATGAATTTACAGGTTATTTTCAAAATGTTTTCTGGGTCAGTATCAAGTATATGGATGTACATACCTTCATGTCATTGATGTGGAGATACTCTTCAATAATGGATTTGGATTTCTTGTCCAGCTCTTCCTCGCTCAGGGCGGGTTTGGCTTGAACAGGTGGTGGTGGAGCAGGAGCCGACATAGGCTTCACTGAGAAACACAAGCAGATAAAGAGTCAATCAATATATAAATCATCAACTCAAAGATCTGTACTGCTGGTGCAGCTCAAGACAGTTCTTTAAGTCTGTCGACTCATACCTGTCTCCTTGCTTCTATCACGTTCACGACTGCCTCTATCGCGGTTCTCTGTCATGCTGGACACGCGGCGTACGGAATCTGGTGGTCCGCGGCTATCGCCGCCTCTGCGTTCTTCATTTTCACGGCTGAAGCTGCGTTTGGTGATGGCCTGACGGGGTCTGTCTAGGCCTCGGTCCCGGTCTTCCCGCCTATCGAATCGGTCAAACCGATCCCTGTCTCGGTCACCGCGATCTCGGTCACCGCGATCTCTGTCACCGCGATCTCTATCGCTACGGTCCCTACTGGAGCTGTTCCTGCACAGCAGATGGGTGTTAAATAGCAAGTCAGTAACTTCTAATTAGATTACATTTGAATTACTACCATGCAGCACTGGTGTTAGTACTCATTTGACCTACAAAATAAAAACAGCACTACAAAATTACCTTTGAGGCACTCTACGATCAGAGTCAAGTGAGGAAGATGATGATGAAGGGGGTCCAGACTGCTGCAATGCAGAGAAGCGGTTGAGTGTGCTAGTGGCAGGTCTCCCTTGGTCTGCATCAGATAAAAAGACAGCATTAGACTTGCGTTTACTATTAAAAACACTGACAACCAGATCTTTACATTTTCTGAAAAAAAAATAAATAAAATAAATAAATAAATAAATATATATTTGACACTGGCAAAACATGTTCTACAATGTTGAGGGTGGTTTTTAGACTGTTGTTGCTACAATGTTGTAACAACTAAGAACACCAAGATTCTAAACACATTTTGAAGTACTGCATTAGAAAGTAATGGGAACACCAAATTTAGAGAAAAAAAAAAAAACCTTAATTTGCAAAGAAGTTTTTACCATCCCTTGAGGTGGTTTTTGACATGCGCAAAAAGGGGTAATGTGAATAATGGGAGATGGAAACACATTTGCTGAATAAATTCCTCCATGCGCATCAAAAAAGTCATGTGACCATGGGATGGCATAACCTGACTAACCAGCACTGTTCTTGTTGCACAGCATCCGAGATGTTATTCTTAAATGCCTAAGCAAAGTCTGTGTCAAAGTATTTCTGTATAATTGACTCCCAAAACGGTCTTCCACGACTGCATTCCCAAACAGCAGGCATCCACCTCCGAAGCAATGACCACATTTATTGTGTTTTGTCTGCTTGCTCTAAAGTGCAAGTAATTCATAATATATGAAAACTGTTATATTCAGGGACTTCTAATTTTCTTGGTGATATTCAGGGCCCTATGGGCCCTTCCCCCTTAGTGCTAGTTTTTAGTGAAGGTGTTGTTCTGTTTAGCTTGTCAGATTGAAACTGTGCTTATTCACAAATATTTTTATGCAATATTTCAATTTTGCACACAACTTAAATTTGCAGCTTTGGATGAAAGCTAACGTATAACAGAGCTTCTCAACCAGGGCCCTGGTCTTGTGTCTTGTCAAATAAATAAATAACTAAATAAATAAATAAAATCACAACTGTTCTATATTTTTTGCCTGTTTTATCATCTACCACACAAAATCATAAGCCTGCTTTCATTGAAAAGTAATACCACCTTTCCTAAAGTCCCATGATTTGGAGGCACCACTCATGTCCAGTGCCTTGGTAAAAAGCACCAATTAAAAAGAACAACCTATGACACTAATAAAGAGCTGGGTTTCCTATGTTGTGTGAGGCCCAAGGTAAATGAGACTGGGTGACTGCTCACCTTGATCTCCAGTGGACTTAGCCCCTGTGCCTCCACTGCTCCCTTTGCCCCAGCTACCCCATGATCCCTTTCCTCCCGGGGCCAGCAGCTGGTTGTTAAAATCACCAGGCTGAAGAAAAACCACAGGAAAAATATGAAAAATTAAACAACTAAAATTATTATGCTTTGAAAAATGTCATTAACAACTCTGTTATAAAAGATAAACACTCTAAAATAGAAAAGTCACAAAGCTTTACCTTAGTAATTTTACTGAGGCGGCTGGTGTCAATCGGTCTACTCTTTGTGGTAATAGGCACTATGTTCCAGCCCTCATCTTGGGTCTGGCTACCACGGCCCCCAGAGGAGTGCGGCCCACCACGGCCCCCTCGACCCTGAGTGGAGTCTTTCTTAGACAGCAGTTGCTGCTGTACTTTGATTTGCTCTCTGTGTTCTTCCAGCTCTGCCTCTTTATGGATCTGATCAATGGTTTTGGGACCCTGATCTCCTCTTCTGGGCACCCAGTTGTTCTGTGTGACAGAGATCACATACACAGTTAAAAGAATAAAGATATAAATAGTTAAAAGAACTGAAAATGTACCATGTGTTTCTAAATTTTAAGAAATCTAAATGCTTGTACTAAGAAAATTTGCCAAGCCAAGCACATGCTTACCTTTCGGAGGTCTAAAACATCCTGAAGCATGAAGCGGATCCTAGAAGACGTCTTCCTCTCTTTAATGATCTTCTCCATCTGGTGGAAGTACTGATCCATACGAGGCTGTATACAATAGACCAACATTATATCTGACTCTAACAAAGAAAACAACTGTCAAATATGCTAAACAATAGAAAAATATACTTCACACAAAAAGAGGGTAGATCTAAAGTAATTTGATTCTGAATGGTCAAATCGCAGCATCCTGCTTAAATACAAACAGTGCTGTACCTTGGCCTTCTCAAAGTCTAGATCTTTTCCAATGGTGGACAGCAGCCGGCAGAGGCACTCTAAGCTCTCCTCATCATGGTTCTTCAACAGCTTAACAATGCAGTCATGCATGATGGGTTCTGTCAACATTTTCAGCTTGAACAGCTCTCCGATGAACTTGATGTTTCCAAGTGACCGTCTACGTGCCTTGTCCTTGGCGTCATCCAGTTCCTCCTTCAGGCGATGACGCTCCTCTTCCTAAGGTAAAAATAAAACATTGTAGTTTTTTAGTTTGAATAGAACCATTTCAAACACCTTATACAGAGTCAAGTTTACAAATGTGGCAAGACGTCACCTCAGAGGCAGCATCCAGCTCTTTCTGTTTCTGCTCAAAGATCTCGTCATCATCCTTGTCCTTTTCAAACTCCTTTTGACAACGATTGAGCAGTAGTTTACGGAAATTCACAGTGACTCCCGGTTTGTCTGAAGTGGGGACTTTAAGCTGGAAAAGGAAATCAGTAATAACATTTCAATTATTTCAATTATTTCCAATGCACATTTCTTAAAAAAAATAGAATTACTTCGCTGTTTGCCTAAATTGCTGTCATCAATTACTCAAATGTGGTGAACAAAAAAAAAAAAAAAAAAAAAAAAAAAAAAACAAACGCTAAAGCTTCTCAGTTACTCAATCACATCATAGTACATTAGTGGCCCAGACACGTGGCACAAAATAGAGGTTATCATTAGAGACCACACATACAAAACGAATGTTACTCACCCCCATAAGGCAGCGGCACATGTTGGCATAAGCTACAGAGAAGTTGGGTTCGGAGATGGCTTTCTCAAAGATAAGGTCAATGACACCCTTGAGCCTCTCTTCTGTGTCTATGGTGAGCTCCGTCACCTGCTTCATCAGCTGCTGGAACATCTGTGGCGTCAGCTTGTTAAGGACGCTGCGTACACGGCGGAACAGCTCCTGCGTTTTTACAGCTTCTGTGTCGTCCTCATCCTCCTCTCCTCCACGGCCTCGGGTTTGCTTCTTCACTGAAGGCGTCCAAGCATTCTCAGCCTGGTTGAGCTCCACGTTGTCTTTAAGAGACAAGCTGGTGATGATCTTGGGGTTGCGATTCATTTGGTCTTTGCCTCGACCTGGCTGAGGGCGCCGTGCAGACTGAGAGGAGTGCAACTTTTAAAAATAAATGATCGATCTCAACATACAGCCACATTACTTTTAACTGAATTTCTGAATCGTAAGAGTAAAGAAAGACAACTTACCGGTCCTCGCCCTCCTCCAGATGACTGTCTACCCAAGTTAGCATATGAAGGTGTGAAATCAGGCCCACAGTTCATCAGACTCCTGGGATCCAAGGGCCGCAAAGGGGTTTTATTCGCCTGTTGTCCAAACAGCAAAGAGCAAACGGGTGATTATAATTTCTAGCAAGACACAGTACAGGTTAAAGCTGTTGGGTCCAGATTGAAGTCTTACCTTATCCAAGACAACATCACTGATGTGCGGCAAACCCTCTGGCTTGTGCATGCTTGCACCAATGAACTGGAAACCAAGCAGGAATTCTCGATCATATCGTTTCTTCTCCTCTGGGTTGATGGGCTTCCATTGCTCTGCAAGGGGAAGCGTAAAAAAAAAAAAAAAAAAGAAATGTAGAATAAGACGATGAATTTGCCTTGCACAAAAACTAAAAATGAAGAAAGCCTTGATACATGTACTCGCTTCCCAAGTTATGGATTACTAGGGTTGGGTATCATTTGAAGGAAGTCTTTTTTTCTGTGGACCATGGTTTTCTGTGCTCATGCTTCAGATGTGCGCAAGTTCTTTCCATTTTTGCATTTAAATGGGTTAAAAATCACATTAAAATGCAAATACAAGAATACATGCGTCTTATAGAATACCTGGTTCTTGGAAATTTGAAACCGGTTCTAAAATGGAACTGGTTCTCGATAACCATCCCTATGCATTACAGGGGGGGCTTCTTTGATGGTAACCGGTACGCAACTGTACTTTTACTCGGTACTCGTTATTCGGTAATAAATGAAAACATTAGGTGAAAGTAAAATCAAAAATTCTCAGTTTCAACGTTTTGAACAATAGGGCCCTACAATCTTTTTTTTTTTTTTTCTTTCAAGAAATTCTTTTTATTTTTTCTGATAATCAAATGAAGGCATTAAACACTTATTTTTAAATCACATTAAACCCTTTCATTTTTGGCATACAAACAGAGGTTTGCTGTAATATATGGAAGAAAAATTGTGTGAATATTCAGTTAAAAAAAAAGTTAATTCTGGTATTTTTTAATGTTACAGCTAAGTTGTTAATCTTGCTGTAATATTTACTTTTACTTAAATATGGCAGAAATAGGAATATAAAATGCAGTTTTAATGGACTCTAAACAATCCCAGGCGAGGAATAAGGGTCTTACCTAGTCTCATCTAAAATTATAAATATACACACACACATACATGTTGCCGTTTTACCTTTTTTTTTTGTAAAGGTCATTTTACCTTCCTTGTATGTTCACTTTGTAAACACTGGGTCAGTACTTCTGCAGCAATGAAGAGTGATTTTAAAGTTGGAGGAGAAAATGAGATAGCAGTTTTTCGACATACCCTAACTGTCTTGAACCGGAGTGCACAGAGTACACATGCGCATCGCAGAGCTAAACAAGATGAGCATTTGAGGTTAAAAAGTATATCAATTGTCATTAGTTTAAAAATAAATAAATAAATAAATAAATAACAGATCATTTCACTAGATAAGACCCTTATCCCTTGGCTGGGATTGTTTAGAGCCCTTTGAAGCTTAATTTTTAATCTTCAATCTGTTGAGCACCACTGAAGCACACAATGGAGAAAAATCCTGGAATGTTTTCCTCAAACTTATTTTTTTTGCGACTGAAGACAAGAACATCTTGGATGATATGGGGGAGAGTAAATTATCAGGAAATTTTTATTTTGGAAGTGGAGTAATCCTTTAAGTTTTGAAAGCTCATGTGACACTGAAGAAAATGCAATAACGGCTGAAAATTCTACTTTGCTATCAAAGGCAAAATTACATTTATAATTCTTCTAATTTATTTTTATACAAGTGTTTAAAAATAGAAGTTTTCAAAATAGTAATATTTCACATTATTATGGATTTTTTTTAATCAAATATAAGTGCAGCCTTGGTGAGAATAAGGCTGCATTTACACGGGCACAAAACAAAATCTGATTTTTTGATCTGACACAGATCGGAATTTGTTGCACGTGTAAACAAATCCAAATTTTTCGCATCCAATCTGGGCCACTTCCAAATGTGGATTTTAATTGGATACATATCCGATATCCGGACATCCAACCTATGTCTTAATGCACATAACCGTTTCCGGGTGTAAAAATCTGATATGGTCAAATGATCAAATCTGTGCATTAAGACATGCAGTGTAAATGACTATTCATAAATTAAGAAATCTCACTGACTTCAAACTTCTGAACTGTAGAGTACTTTCATTAAATTGCTCTCCAAATAAAAGGACTCTGATATATTGCTATAATCTATACAACAGAATGAACTTTCCTAAATGAGACCCAATTAATATGACATCTAACCTTCTTTGTATTGATACTTCTGTTCCACAGGTTTAGACACCTCAGGTTCAATATTTTCTGTGTCAAGCTTGTCCTCTTTCTCCTCCCATGTTTCGTCTGACTCTTCAACTGGTGGAGCAGGGGTTGGAGCAGGGGAGGGCTCTTTCTGAGCAACCTCTGGCTCAGGAGCAGGTTTTTCCTCCTCAGGCTGAAACAGATAGATTTATAAATACACAACTGTACTCTTCATTACAGTCACAGAAGTATTACTGTAAGAAAGCCAAAATGTGTCATTTTACTACAAACCTCTTTGAAGGCATCTAGGACATCTCCGACATCTTTCTTATTCAGATCCTTGATCTTTTTCTTCTTCTTTGGCACTGCTGTCACAGCAGCTAGGAAAAGAGAAACCAAAGTCAAACTTCATCTCGAAGGAGAAAAAAAAACAACAAGTTTTTCTTAGGAACTTATTTCCCCACCTTGCATAGTCGTTTCCTCAACAGGGCAGACTGCTACAGGGGCAGGCGCCTCCTCTGCTTTCTCCTTCTCCGCTTCCTCTACAGGTGCTTTCACAGCTGTAAGGCAGCTCTGTTGGACCTGAGGAACTGCTTGTTCAGCAACTGGACTAGTGGAGCTCTCTGGCTGCACTACTGGAGCCTCTGCAGAGTCCTCAGGCAAACCGTTAAGCAAAGGCTGTTCCTTTGGCTCATCAACGACTGGTTCTGGAACTGGTGTCACTGTAGTTACAGGGGCGGCGTCCTTAGAAGCAATTTCTCCATCATTAGCTACAGCAGGAGGAGACTCCACAGGGGTGGAGATGACAGCAGCTGGGCTAGATGTGTCAGATGTGGCCTCTATTTCGGCCACAGGTTCAGGTTCTTTCTCTTTGGCTACCTCTGGCTCCTCTTTCTCAATCCCAGTAGAGGTCGGCTCCACTGGAGGGGCGTCCTCAGGCTCTTTCTTTTGAACTGGGGCATCAGGGAGTACTGGAGCATCCACACTGTCGCCAGTTTGAGGCTTTGAAAGTTGGGGATTGCTTGTGGGAGGAGGAGAAGGTGGGAGTGCAGGGGATATCGCAGGCTCCTCTTCTAGAGGAATGGAAATCTTGCTTACAGGTGAAGCAGGTCTGACTTCTGACACTGGTTTAGGGTCAGTGGCTGAAGGTGCAACAGGGGCTTGCTCTGGCGTTTTTGATGGAGGAGGGGTGGACACAGCCGCAGGAGGAGTCATGGACTTCACTTGATCATCTGAGGATCAAGGACAGGAAACAGCACAAACAATTAGTGCAAGCAGAAAGAAAGAAAAGAAAAGAAAAGTTTTTCTCAAGTTTGTTCTGAAATTTGAATTCCTGATAAGAATGTTCTTAATTACCTCAAAACATTATGATAACCTCCAACTTAAGATATCACATGAAACGGAGTTTGATTTTTTTTTTTTTTTTTTAAACATTAAGCTTTACAATATAACACTAGCTACTTATATCTGGGGGCCTATGACTTCCACGATGTGGAAACCAATTTTGGATGTATAAATCAATAGTAGGTCAAGTACACTTAAATCAGAAAGTGTTAGTTGACTAGTGTCTGTGACTGTTAAGTGAAAAAATACAATTTAAATATGCATGAATCATGCAATAAAAAAAAAGAAATAAAATATTGTTTAATATAAAAATCAATCAAAATTGAATCCAAAAAAAAAAAAAAAAAAAAATTATGGAAAAAAAAAAACCTGAATAAATATAATGAAAAAAAATAATTTGTAAAAAATAAAAAATGCATTTCATAGGGCCATAAAAATGCAATTTTTGTTCAACTTTAAACAAACTGCTGTTAAATTATAGAAGTTTCATGTTTCAAGGGAATTTGGAAAAATTTTTAAAAATTAAAAAAAAATTAAACCGATTTCATGGGGCCCTAATATTACTTACAAGAAGTTGCTTGAACTTAACAATTGGTTATGCATGACGTGACTTTTCTCTGAATTTGCAGGATGGGGGGGGCAAATGAATTCAACAGAATGCTCCATCTTGAGACATGTGCTTTAAAAATAATGTTAAAAATGAAGGTACTGAGTGCAGTATGTTTACGGCAAAAGTTTATTTAGAAAAAAAAAAACATGCGCACAAAGGCGGCCTGTGAGGTGTTTTTGATCATAGTCTCCAGCAACCAAAACTTGTCATTTTTATCTTAAGGAAAAAAAAAAAAAAAAAAAAAAGTTTAAACTTTTGAGAAAAAAAAAAAAAAANTGCGCACAAAGGCGGCCTGTGAGGTGTTTTTGATCATAGTCTCCAGCAACCAAAACTTGTCATTTTTATCTTAAGGAAAAAAAAAAAAAAAAAAAAAAAGTTTAAACTTTTGAGAAAAAAAAAAAAAAAAAAAAAAGGAATTTTCTAGAAAGATTTTCGTGAATCCAGCTCTTGGTCTTACTGTTTATGCAAGTTTTCACTTTTCATAATTAAAAACAACTCTTTTTTTGCTAACATTGCTTCACATTGTTTGTAATTAGAATTTTTTTAAAAACCTTTTGATGCCAAGAAAACTTCCCATTGACATTTTGAGCCATGCAAATCACTTTTGAAACCCCCTCATTATTTCCACAGTTTCCAGGATGGTGGGAACCCATACTTTAAATGTCAAAAACCCGTTTGAGTATTTTCAAGAAAGCCCACTCACCAGTTCGAATCACGGAAGTAACAAGCGGAACACTTTCACCATTGGTCTGGACAGGACCTCCCACCTCTGGACCAGCAGTCTGAGACCAAACAACAATCCGTTAAAAGCAGCACGTCCTTTTTGCCATGCACATGTCATAAGCACATGAGGCTATCAACAAACCTGTGGAGGAGTGGGTGTGGAGGTCGTTCTCCCACCAGACATGATCTCTTCTGTGATGTCACGTCCACCTTGGTTGGGGTCACGTATTCTGATCTATAAGGAAACAACTGGTAAGTGACAGAGAAATGGTTCAAAATGAAAAGACACCAAATGTTGTTCCCACCCACCTGTTTGCGCTCTCTGGGTTTGACTGGTCCTGACTGCTGAGGCGGAGCTTGCTGTGGAGGTGGAGCTGGTTGCTGCTGAGGGGGGTTCATCATGACAGTGGTGGCAGACACTGATGTTGGGTACTGCTGTGTAGCAGGATAATAGGCAGCTGCTAAACAACAAGAAAAGAGACAAGATTAGACTTCAAAATAAGAGACAGTCACTGTAGTGGGAGGGGGACACACATGCAGAGTACTTCAAAATACTTCATACCATTCTTTTCATAAATCTCTTAATGATAATCATAAATCGATAACTATTCTTTTAACTTCCCAGAATTGTTTTTTTGACTAGGACACGGAGCCAAAGGTTGAAGTAGCATTACATCGCAGGATTACATGCTACCTGCCATGTTAAAGCACAACCAGCCAGGCTAAGACACAGACAAGAGGTGTAACAGAAACAGCCCTGCGCTTCAGACTCACCAGGATAGCGCTGGGAGGTGAGAGGAGCTCCGTGCAGCGAGAGACGTCCGTTCTCTCTACCCACACCTCTCCCCCCACCCCCCTGCCTGTCCCTCCCTGCCAGAGAGGGATCTGAACTCAGCCAAAGGAGAAGGGAAGAGAGGAAAGCAAGAAGAGACCGAGAGAAGGAGACAAAGGTTGAGAGTGAGTAAGAGGAAACAACAAGCAGCAGATATAAGTGCTGAACACTGTTAGTGAGCCAATAATCCGAGCAGACATGAAGGGCAGAACTAGGCAATTAGTGGTTAGTTATGACAGGGATATTATCTTTGGATATGACTGATCTAATAGTCATCAAGGGTGAAGTTACAAAATCACTCCAAAACATACACAGGTCAATTTTACATTCCAAAAAAGGGTAAAAAAAAAAATGGGATAAAATTCTACAGCCATTAAGGCTTTCTCTCTATTGTTAAAGAAGTGTAGTCACACAAGTCACTGTTATTCAGCAATTTTTTGTGGGTGTAATCCAGTCAATTCAGTATTAATTAATGTGATCTGGAATTTGAGGGCAATAGATTTCACAATAAGTTCAAGTTCAAACAGAAAGCTGCTTGGTTTGAAAGAGACTTCTATGTAATGTGCCACACTACTAACAAAGAACTAAATTTTTGCTAATGTAACTGCACATTTAAAATAAATAAATAATAAAATAAAATAAATTTTTAAAAAAAATGCACTTAGAGACTGATTCATGTAATCTGTATCAAGTGTAATTTTGGCACCACTAAGAAATGTTTACAAATATATGCATTTATTATAATTTAAAATAATATACACATATACACACACATATACATATTTATTTTGAGGAATACAGAATCTGTTTTTTGTAAGTGAGATGAATTAATGCATGTTCATATTTAGTCTAGAATACAGTAGCATCACGTTTACCCCCAATTTCCCATCAGGAGACTTGTCGATCAATAAATGGGGAAAAAAGTAACTGGTGTTACTTATTTTAAAAAGTACCTCAGATATTTTCTTAGAAATTCAGAAGTAATGTGTTACTTTACTAGTTACTTGAAAAAAGTAATCATTACTCACGTTACTTGTAATGCGTTACCCCCAACACTGTTTATATATACATAATTACACACAGTACACACACACACACACACACAC
>JAHKKF010529906.1:22626-35137 GCA_019740295.1 Labeo calbasu | reverse complement strand
GTTTGCAAATCATTTGATTCAGATCAAGAATTTGGTGCAGGTTCGTGAATCATTTGATTTAGATCAGAACTTTGGAGCGGGTTCACGAATCATTTGATTCAGATCAAGACTTCGGTGCAGGTTCGCGAATCATTTGATTTAGATTGGAACTTCGGATATCACGAAGCATTTGTTTCAGATCAGGACTTTGGAGCACGTATCGTGAATCATTTGATTCAGATTGGAACTTCAGAGCAGGTTTGCAAATCATTTGATTCAGATCAAGAATTTGGTGCAGGTTCGTGAATCATTTGATTTAGATCAGAACTTTGGAGCGGGTTCACGAATCATTTGATGCATGTAGAAAATTTGATTCAGAAAAGTCCTTAAAAGTTCTGAAATTTCATTTTACAGTATCTGTACGAACCCTGTGCACAGTTGCTGCATCTTTAATTTAGTTGTTTATGTATGTAAAAGAATAAAATTGAAAGTTAAAGATAAAATTTTAAGAGAAGTGTTTGAGTTGTATAAATCTGAAACTATAGAAGATACTTTGTGAGAAGGGACGTTTTTGGCAGAAGGTTTAGTCTTCCAGTCTAGAGTAAATAAATGAGACATTATAGAGATTTCACTTGTGATTTTTCCACTTATTCCCCCAGATGTGAGAAACCAAGGAGGTGAACCGAACTGACTTGAGAATGGACTCTGACATGAAGGAATATTTCACAATTATTCACAGCACTTTGAACTTTCAGCTTTGAACTTTGGTCTCATTTTTCCGTCCCGGAGATATTGAGCGAATGAAGTGAAGGGGTTTTGGGGGAGGTGGGGGGTTAACAGTCAATGAAATGTTCTCTCTGTATATTTTCATGATTTTCATGCGTGTGTGTTAAGCAAAGCGAGAGACTGAAAGCACAGGATTTGATTTGCTGCTAAAGGGTCTTCGGAAAAAAAGACCTGCGTAAACGTTTCTGATGTCGGCTGGCGTGTGTAAAGTCGTACTCGAAATCACTCAACGAAACACATCACTGGATTTGGGTCTGCTGTGCAGTTTTCATGTGAATCTAAAGCACAAATGAAATGTTTGGAGGACTGCAACGATGCATCAGCGTCCACTACGCGCTGTGGAATCATTCCTCCCAGTACGCGAACACTGAGAACAGTGCTTTGTGTTTTTAGAGACGGACAAATGACTGGAGTTTTGACGGAAGACTGAACCAATTCCGTCGATGGAATGTCACACAGCCACGCCATGGAAACCCACTGGCCGCTGTGGTAAATGTTTGCACCAGAGCTATGACCTTGACGAGGCAAACCCAAGAGGATTTTGGACGTATTCACTCCTTAAAGGGATATTCATTCTTTGACATGTTTGGAAACCACTTTACGTAGATGGTGTGATTAGACTCCATGCTTCCACACTACTGGGGATTTAAGATGACGATTTCGTGCTAGGTTTTTCGTTGTCGTTCAGCTAGTCTTGGAATTTTAGTCCAAATCTGTTCCCCTAAGCAATTCAGTAATTTATGATTTTTTTTTTTTTTTTTTTTAGAATATTTTCAGTATTCTATCTCTTTGTATTTAATTTGACCTATTTATGTGCAGTGTTATGTTAAAATGAATCTTCTCGCCCTTTTTTGTCTGCAAACCTCCACTGCTGTCTGGAGGGAAAAAAGCTTTTCATCCTGTTTTTATTTTCCGTAGATGAGCAGAGAAACATTCCTAATACTGATCAGTGAGTTGTGTTGCCAGCTGCCTTGACTTTGCCGCCTTGCTGCAAATGTGTGTGTGCCGTGTGATCTCTAACAAACAAACCGTGTAAATGTGATTTCGTGTGCATATGTTTGTGCGCGTGCATGTGTGAGTACGTCTTGGCAAAACAGTCTTGATGTCAGTGTGACATACGTATTGAATAACAATATAGCAGCCAAATGTAAATATAGGCCAAACCCACGTCACCATTTACTTCTACTATAATAAGATCTAACAAGCTGATGCTCTCAGATGTGGTCTGATTTGATTGGAGTTTTACATTATTTATTTACTCTATGTAAATATTTTGAATATTAACATCTTTTTGTGTCTGTGTAATGTAGTACAGCATATTTATTTTCAAATTATATTGCCTTTTTTCTATAAAATCTTGTTTGAAAACTCTTGATGTGTGACATTTCATGAAAACACTTTGCATAGCTGTTTGTTTGGTTAGTATTACTATTTATTAATCGCAGTTTTAGAGCTGGGTAAAACATGTCGTTTTATTATGGATTAGCCTAGCCTGTTTTCATATACGGAACATTAGCGCCTCCCATCCAATAAATTGCAATACGCATTGTGCTTTAATTTTGATATCAAACAAAGTCTCCGAATTCAAATTATGCTCATTTTATTACAATATTAAGACAATAAATGCCGTTTTGGCGCTGTTTATTGTGGAGTGACAGATCGCTGTAGCGCCACACTTCAAGACGCACGTAAACTTATTATCTCATCTGCTTTAACCAGTTTCAGCATGAAAAAACATGAATGAACGTCTGAAGGTATGTTAAAATAAGTGTGCAATTTACCGAAATCCGTAACCTGTCTCATGTAATCCTCAATCCGTGTTTCAACGGCGGAAAGCTTGTAAACAATGTCATATAACGTCACATGTAAGTTACCTCAGAAAAAAAACATTCGCTCGTTAGTCATGGAGAGGTGAATTTGCTAAATATATGCACCTTATAACATATTCAATGTAATTTTTTACTGTCGTTTAATATTTAATTTACGTTTGAATAAATCCGTCATGTTTTTGTGACAGTCATCATTTCAGTGTTTACATTTCAAAAAATGGCCAATTGGAGTAGAAATATAATTATGTAATCGTAAAGTTAGTATTATAATTTTTATTATTATAAAACTTATAAGTAGAAATCAGTTATTTTAAACCCAGCATTATAATATAATACCAGCTGAATCTCATTTAGCCTACAGCCTATTTTACAGACAAAATTTGCCATATACTGTACCTGATATGTATCCAAAATAATCAATATTGAATCGAATCGCAAGCTTGTGAATAGAAATCGAATCGAATTGTGAAATTTGTGTCAAAACCCAGCCCTAACTACAATAGTCAGTGGTTAGGTTCCTTTTGAGGTTATCAGCCAGTTATTTATTACATATTTTAGAAGTAGACAATATTCTTGCAAAACTCATGACTCCAGAAGCATTAAGGTCATTCAGGAGCATATCTGACCCTATTTCTTGTAGGTAAACTTTTAAAATTTTCCTAGTAAAACAAAACAAAAAAAATACTAAAAATGTATTTGAAATGCATTTATTTTGTGCTAAGCATAGTACAAATACATTTACACATTTACGTGCTTAATAAAAGTACCCTGCAGTTGTACTTTTGGTATACTAAACTGGTAAAGTTTGCTAATTTTGTGCTTACTGCATTTTTATTGTGCGGAAATAGTACTTTTTCCAACTAAAGATATACTTTAGTATATTTGATTGTGCATGCTACACTTTAAATATCTTGCAGTCTGATATTAAACACGTTTAAAAACACTAAAACACATTTTAGGCATAATATTAGGAAATGTGCATTGTGCAGTAAAGAAACTCTCCAAATAAAGTTTAATTGTACTCATTAGTCCAAGGCACTCAAATGATGTGAAAAATATAAAAAGCCTTTATTCACATGGCTTTAAAGTTAAAAACAACACATTTGCACGCAGAAGCGATGTCGGACACCCTGATGAAGGCGAGTTAGCCGCAACGCATCGGTGCAGTTGTTTTTAACTTTAAAGGCATGTGAATAAAGGCTTTTTATATTATTCATATTATTTGAGTGACTTGGACTTAGGAGTTTTTTGATGTCACAAAATGTATTTATTTTTGCACCACAGCAGTTTTTTTTTTTTTTTTTTTTTTTTGCATGTTTGTATGTATAAAGTTTAATTGTAATTTCATATCAGTAATTGAATTGAATTGAATTAAGTCTTAAGTGATATGTCAAAAATATGTTAATGGATTTGAAGTATACTTAGTATAGAATAAATGTATTTTTAACTAGTTGTTAGGGTGTACATTTTGTGGTCCAGTCCTCTTGAATCAATTGAAAATTGTCATCATCTGCACATTCAGTTTAAACAGGTGCCAAAAAAATGAATGCGTGGTGCTCCTGCATGTATGTAATGTATCTATACATACTGTAGAGTATTGCATTAGCCACATCCCATTTCTCAGTGTTTTCTACTTCCTGTTGTTGGGGTTTACACTTTCCAATGACAATGTTCAAAGTCACTGGCTCAAAGTTCATACTGAGCTGCAGCTGTTGTCAAGATCCCTTCCTCGGATTTCAACCGCTTTCTTTTACCTTCAGTTGAATCTATATTCAACGGAAAACCATTCACACTGAAATTTAATGAGTGCATTTGAGAAACAAGTTCATTCCATCTAGGCAGGAACAGGATAGCTGCATTTTTTTCTAAAGTTCCTCTCAAGAAATGCATATCACCTGTTAGGCCTAAAAACAATGCTTGATTATTTTATTAGCTGTTTTATATGTTGCCTAGAGTTGCATCACTCAGATTCCACTTTAAAACTATATTTTTATCCAGAGTGTGTCCAC
The DNA here is from genome assembly GCA_019740295.1 of Labeo calbasu. NCBI lineage: Eukaryota > Metazoa > Chordata > Actinopteri > Cypriniformes > Cyprinidae > Labeo > Labeo calbasu. The sequence continues at coordinate 30,534 of JAHKKF010529906.1, read as the reverse complement.
CACGTGGTTCAGTTCAGCCTCGGAGAACATTATGTAGGAATGTTTTAGTTTGTTAAACTCTATAAAACATACAAATGTTCAACTAACCGTTACCATTCCAGAAATTTCCCATCCGTCTCGCTAAACCTGAGCCGACAGGTCCATGTGATCATCAGAACGGTAGCCATCAGTAGATCAGTGTTAATGAGGCTTAGGTTTAAAAGCGGTTTGTGGAAGTTTGCGATGTTTGTTTTGAAACAGCTGATTTTAACCTGAGCGCCACTCCACTCATACTAGATTAGCCGATATGTTTGACATAATATAACCACGTGAAGCACTTAAGAGCAGCAGCTTTACACTACCTATGAAATATAAGATAATCCTCTTGCCACCCTCCCCCCACCTGCACAGGCTCCTTCGGCCACTTAAATACCCCAAGAATGTTGTAAGTGACTTAAGCTGTGATTAGAGGAGGAATTTTAGGGTGGCAGGTTCACGTCTCCCGCGTAAACCGTCATTTTAGTTGGATCTACTGGTGAACTTTACCCTATCAGTCGAACTTAGAGTTAAATGGCATGAACCGGGAGGTTGCAGGTTTAAATCCTAGATTTTTTATGTGTTTTGTCCAATCAGAGAGCAGGAGGTTCATTCTCAGTAAAGGTTGCCATGTCCCCATGACTTGTTACTGATATAATGAGCTGGATACTGCACTCAGTCATGGTATTTGGTAATACTTCACAGTGAGGTTTCATTTGTTAACAATGGTTAACTGCATTACAGTTTGTAAATAGTAAGGTAGTTGTTAAGTTTAGGTACTGCTTAGAATTAAGGAATGCAGAATATGGTCATGCAGAATGTGCCAAAAACTGATATGTGACGCTGGACCACAAAATAAGTAGCACAGGTGTATTTGTAGCAGTAGCCAACAATACATTGTATGGGTCAAACTGATCAATTTTTCTTTTATGCCAAAAATCATTAGGATATTAAGTAAAGATCATGTTCCATTAATATATTTTGTACATTTCCTACGGTAAATATATGAAAAGGTAATTTTTGATTAGTAATATGCATTGCTAAGAACTTCATTTGGACAACTTTAAAGGCGATTTTCTCAATATTTTTTTTTTTTTTTTTTGCACCCTCAGATTCCAGTTTTTCAAATACTTGGATCTCAGCCAAATATTGTCCTATTCTAACAAACCATACATCAATGGAAAGCTTATTTATTCAGTTTTCAGATATAATAAGACAGGATATAATATGGTCTTATTGTTTTGTGGTACAGGGTCACATATGCTAGTAATATACATGCTAATAAGCAACTAATTAATAGTGAGAATTGATCCCTAATGTTTTATCGAAGTATCGGCAAACATTAGTTAATGCACTGTGAACAAAAAACATGAATAAAACATTAATAAATGCTGTAAGAAATATTGCAGATTGATAGTTCATTTTAGGTTAAGCATTATATAGTGTTACCGGTGTTTTAATAAATGTAACTTATTTTAGTGTGTACTTATTTTAAATATTTACACATTTATTTAATATAAAAAAAAAATACTGAGACAATTTGCATGTCCTCATTCATTACTGTCTGTTAATTTTGGGGCTTTAATTACAATGTAATTCCACCCAAATCGTGCTTTAATTAACTTTAAAATTAAAATATCATGCACTGTCTACATAATTACTGATAATATGCCGAATTAGTTTTTGCTTTTCCATTCAGTCTTGCTCTGCAGACATCACATGTTTAAGTTCAAAAGTACTTTTCTCACATTTTGTGATGAATAAATGCAATTATATTGCTGATTCAACTCTTTTAAGAGAAAAAAAAATCTGTGCAATTTTAACTAAATAATGCGTAGTGTAACTAGTTTTGCTAGTTAACTGCTAGCACTCTGCCATGTTTTGCACGTACTTTCAACCCCAAAACACTGAACCCTGAAATTTTTTAAAAGAGTACATGCTGGTCAACAGAACTTTAATGAATAAAATAACAAAAAACAAGAAATTTTAATCGCACAACTGCACAAAAACTGCCATTCTGCCATAACTAATCAGCTGTCAGGTCAAATTATATGAACTCTAAACTTACTGTGGCAGGGTTGAAATAATATTCGTGGTTACTTTGCAAACGAGCTACTTTGGAAACAAACGTCTGCCGAATGCATAAATGTGCATAAATGCATCTACCAGGCACAAATTACTGAAAATTTGGTTTGAGATCCATTGGAACGTATAGATACGAGAGGCACAGTGCTCAGTCTTACAGTTCTTGACATTGATTTTATTGTTTAGTGAGCGGTCATAAATTGGTGCCATGTGTAATTGTCAAGTCGCTGAAAATAAACTGGAATTTACCCTCGTTTCCAACAGTGTGGCGTGACCAAGGTCTGCGTCTTTAAAAATCAGAGGCAGTCCACACCCTACAGTAGAGACGTGCACTCTGTCAGGAACATACAATTGTCCAATGGCATCATTACTCATCTGTCCACGTCTCACACCTGTATGTGTGTGTGTGTGAGAGAGAGAGAGCATCAGATTAGGTGCGTGCTCACTCACACATACTACTAACCACCATTAAGTCATCAATCCTATAAAACACAGCCATATTTAACATTTTCTTGGCAGTGTTTTCAGAGAAAGGAAATGCCCTCTAGGAAAGTGAGTCAAAGAGTGGGAGTGATTCAATTATCAGTACAAAATATCCTCGTCAGCCTTTATGATGGAAAGCTTGGTGGATTAAATGTTTGCTGGAAGCACAAACGCTTTCAGAGTTTAGAGTCAAATGGATTGTTTTCTGACAGCCTCGTATAATTCACTTAAGTTTGCTAATAGATTATGTAAGGTTTGTGTGGTGACTTTGAATTGAAACTCAGATCCCTTCCGTGAGAAATGAGCTTTGATCCCGAACAAAACACTGTTACATTGTGTAAAACATATAAACAAGTGTTTCACACACTCAAACCGGAAACAAAGTGGATTTATTATGAGGAAATGTAATTTATTTCCTGAAATATACAGCCATGTTTTGCTGTTTAATGCATCCGCCTCAGTTTTACCTTTTTATCCTGCATAGACAAGTCAGAAATTAACCAGGGCTTGGGGCAAAAACATCACTTTAAGTGCCCCAAAAAAATCTCAGATATTAAAAATGATAAATGCAGGCTTTATCTGTTATCTAACATTCAATATAATCATATTCTATTATTCCTAAGCATGTGTAATTATGAGTTGAGTGCCTTTTGAAGTGCCAGATCTGTGAGATTAGTTTTGCAATAGAACCATGTGATTTTATAGGTCATTTTTCTCAATGAACTGCACAATATAAAGTGGTATAATCACACAGTTATTAGCCAGAATTTAGATTATAAACCTATTTTTTATTACATCTATTTAACTGATTACATTTTATTTTACAGAAATATACTGAAGGTGAAATTTCACTGAAATTCACTAATATTGCTGCCTAAAAACTGTAAAAATATATATTTTTTAAAAAATATATTTGAAGAAAACGGATTCTAATTTTAATTATTTTATTTATTAACAGTACTCTTTGTTTTTCAGAGCCAAAGTTTTCTTTTACCCCATTCAGAGATTTACAGTAGAAACAGCTTTGCAAAGTTTATTGGAGCCGCCATAAACCTCGCTGTTGTCTTCCATGCAGGTTTTGTTTCTGCTGGTGCATGGAAATAAAAACAAGTACAGTTTTTTATTTATTTAAAAAGAAGTAGCATTCCAACGTGTGATACATTGTTTCCTACAATTTTAAATTCAGTGTAAATATGTTTATGCCACATTAAAAAGCACTTCTGGGGGATAAACCACTGCAAAAATATCAATGCTTACATAAATGAATCATAGAATGAGTCAAACAATGAATCACGCCGTAAGGTTTTTCAATCCGCTCTTTACCCTGCTAAATGTCTTTTAAACCTGGGTTTCAATGCAAAGGGCAAAGAAAAGCTTCATTTAATTTTGAAACTGGGTTTGTTTTTTTCCTCCAACCTCCTAGTTTCGTTTAAGAAGATAATTATTATGCATTAAGCTGATGTCATGCTCTTGAGAGAACGAGAGAGGGAATTTTGGTCAAATGTAATGTAAGTAGGCATGGAACATATCTGTGAAATGACTCCAGTGTGGAGAGAAGCCCAGGACTGCTCATCTCTGTGTGTGTCCGTACAAGCGTTAAGTATGTACAAGTCGTGCTTATTTTCCCTGGATCTGTCCTCTGAACCGCTCTCTCCGTCCACATCTTTCTTACACCAAAGATAAACAAGCAGTTTTTCTTAGATCACACATTTTGGAAATGGTATAAACAACCAGCGCACACTCCATCAACATCTGCAAGACTAAACACACAGTCGTCAACACACAAAAAAAGAGACAAATTCTCTCATTTGCATTGAAATAAACACTCAGTGGTTTCTTTAGGCTCCCTTGCATCTCTCTTTATGCTAGTTGGATCTCTGTGACTCTTGAGTTTACAATGTATATGTGAGTCTGTGCTGGATTTCATGGGCTTTTCACTCTTGAAATAGTAAACTCAGTGTCATGAAGCTCTGGGTTTTCTTATTCCACACTTTCATACTTTGAGTTAGTTCATCGTGGGCAGTCAAGTTTCCACATTTCACTCTGCATTTGTAAACCTTGGGTCAATACTGTCATTTGCGTATTTAAATGCTTATTCTAGCTGACTGGAGAAGTATTCCACCGACATCTGCTGTGGTTTTCTCAGTTTTTCTGAAATACTACCAAAAAAAGTATTTTTTATCACTCTACCCAGCGAACAGAATGTTCTAAGAATGTTTGGTAACAAAATGAAAACGTTATTTCAGATGTTCTTTGAACATTCAAAACTTATTTTAAACATAAAAAAGTGAATTTTCCATTTAAAAATGTTGCAAACATGTTCTCTGAACCATCTGAGACTAGGTAGTAACATTTAAAAAATGTTTCAGAGAGATGTTCCATAGACATTGTATAATTAATAACGTTTACTGAGCATTATTAAAAACCAAATAACTTTGAATGAACATTCTATTAATGTTACTGGAAGAAAGTCAAGGTTTGCTTTTAAATCATAGATTTTTGAATGTTCTCGGAATGTTCAAAATTTCATTTTTTTTCATGTTTAAAAACATTTTTCCTTGTTATGTGAATATTCCATTTTTATAATTTTTCAAACATGGGAATGTTACTTTTCAATGTTCTCTAAACCATCTGAAACTGGTAACATTTCGTAACATTTAAATAATGCTAGACAAACTAAAATATTTCATAAAAATCTTCCATAAATAATGTTTAGAGAGCATTAAAGACCAGATAACTTTGAATCAACGTTCTATTAATGTTACTTGAAGAATGTTTGTTCATAACTTTGAGAGAACTTTGCCAGAACATTGTGAGAACATCTTAGGCCCGGTGTTTAAAAATGGAAACGATCCTCGTCTACACTGGTGTTTTCACTGTGTTTTAGAAACAATTTACACTACACAACCAAAAACGCATGTCACATGACCATTCAGGCTTCATAAGTCATGTATAGATGTTTTAATTTAAAAGAAGGTGTAAAAATACTGTAATTTCAGTTCTCACTTTGCAATTTAATGGTTACTTTTCTTAAATGAGACGCAACAAATGAGCATGATGTTATTGTTTACACAGTCATCAAGGATACGCAGAGTGAATAGCATCATTTTCAAAAGTCCCCATTTGTGGTCCATTTGCACTGAAACACAACCCCGGAGTTTTCAAACTAAAATAATAAGATAAGCATTGAGACAGTTTACTATTTGTTGTCTGTTGCTAAACAGGTCGCCATAAAATGTTCTAACCGACCTTAAAAAAGAATTAAAAATGACTTTAAATGTTTAGTTCAGTGTGAAAGGCCTTGTGTGACTCATCATGACCTATTTGGCTGCAATATCACTTAGTGGGTAAAAATAGAGAAAAAGAAGAATTTCACTTTCTCCTCAAAGTGTTTTTGAGTTTTGTCCATTTTTGGATGTAATTTAGGTGTGAGTTTATTGTCTTTGAGTGACAGTGCGTAATATCGTGTGTGTGCTGACAGGGCTCTTTAGCACATGCTATTGTGTGGCATATTGTCTCATTTCCCTCTCATTTGTGTGATGGGGTGTTAGTGAGTGATTAGTCTTGTAGTGTTGCTACGAGACCAGTCTAAGGCATTCCACACATATTCCATCTAATCCTTCATTCCAGGCTGTTCAAATCATTGACATGTGATTAGTGTCTCTTCCGAGGGTTGAGCTGATCTCAGTGTTTCTGTGTTTGGGTGTTCCCACATTAAAGATGATTGAAAGCTTTTTAATGATAAAGAAAGTGCCTCCATCATTTTTACGTGCATGTGTGTGCTTATCCGTGTACGTAAGCAGAAGCATCAAGTTTTTTTAGTTGTGATAAGATCTATATTTATGCCATTAGAAGTTGACAGAAGTTTTTTTTATATATTGTTACATCATTTTAACTCTTTGTAATTGACATTACTGTAATGCATGATACGAATTTGAGATTGTTGTGAATTTGAATTGAATGATTCTGACTACTTTAATACAGTAATGACTTCATCCTGTCTGGACGCAATGATTTTTATTAAAATCAACATATATTAAAGTAAAGCACTACACCGTCAAAAATAAATAAATACAAAATAAGAAAAATAATAAATAAAGTTGCAAAATAAAATATATTATTGCAGTATGTTTTACAAGAAAATAAAACTAAATAATAGAATAAAATAGTAAATAATATATTTTATCAGTGTACCATGATGTATAAATAATGTAAACTTTAAATTATAAGTATTTTTATTCCACTATAGTTGAGAATTAGGGGTTCATTTATTGTGTTTTTATATAAATAGGCTTTTTGCGTTCATTTATTTATTTAATTATATGCTTTCTTTTGCATGCATATATTTATTTATTTATTTTCCTTGATTATGGGCTGAATTTTGACTTAAATGTGTTTTGCAGGTGTCAATTGTACGGTTTTGCCACCCATAGCAGAGCTTTGATTTTCCCCACTAATCCTTTAGTTATTTGCACAATATTGCTTATAATATTTTATTAATTACATAGATTAGCCCTTAATCGGCTTTCACTTTTTTTCACAATAATTTCTTTTTACTTTTTTTTTTTTTCCACAAAATGAACACGCAGTCAGTCATGACACGTTTTACTGAATCAAAGTAGCCAGCTGTTTTTTGTCAGCATCAGGAATATTTACAAGCTTCAAGGTTGCGTGATTCAGATTTTTATAAGTACTAAACACCATCAAAGCGCTGGTTTTCCGTGAAATCAACACTGAGCGATAGAGTTTATCAGAGCTTATCTGAGGTGACACAGTGGCAGCGGTTGCAGGTGAAAATGCATGTTTTTATGCAGCAAGGGATCTGTGCTTGGGTGGTCACTGAGACACAGTAAATCATTTTTCAGAGACCGTCTGCAATATACTTTTTTGATTTATATATTGTTCGGCCACATGCAGAGGGAAATGTGTTGATGTGTTTAGCGAACAGCCAGCTGAAATAAAGTGTGTCGAATGTTAATGTATACTCAGTGAAATCAGACATACACAACGCTCCTACACAGAGCTGTATGAATGTTTACAGCACACCATATACAAGAAACTCTGTAATGTGCGTATATATGTCTATATACCTACTTAACCATATTATAGGGACAAGTACCCAGAAGTGAGCTAAATCAGATAAAATCTCACTTTAGGGATGTCCTCATCTGTAAAAACACTATACAAATAAATGTAAAAAAATTTAAAAATTCAATTTTGTACACATTAGTGAGCTAAATCCACGTCTGTGTTCACCTGAATTTAATTTCAGCCCCAAATGGACTTTACAATACTATTTACTTCATGTTTTCATAAATAAATGAG
>JAHKKF010529906.1:0-22576 GCA_019740295.1 Labeo calbasu | reverse complement strand
TGAGCAAGAAGTGCAGGAAGGACAATTTAAATTGCTTGAAGGGATTATTCACCCCAAAATGACCTTTTTGTCATCATGTACTCACCCTTATGTTGCTTGAATCAATCAGGTTTGAACAGGTTTGATTTTAAAACTGGGTGGAAGGCAAGATAATCAGTGAATCATGACTCTGATCGGACTATTCCTGTCACAAAACTATTGAATGACTTCTGGATAACTTTATAGTACTTTTTGTTGGTCTTTCATTTACACTTTTAAATGTAAATGTTTTGGCATCTATGGTTCCATAAAGAACCTTTAACACCCTTAGAATATTTCTATTCCACAAAAGGTTCTAAAAAAAAAAAGGTTCTTTTAAAGTAACAGATTTGGAGAAATTTAGCATCACTTGCTCACCAAAGGATCCTCTGCAGTGAATGGGTGCCGTCAGAATTAAGAGTCCAAATAGCTGATAAAAACATTACAATAATCCACAAGAAACTCAATGAACATCTTGTGAAGTGAAAGCTATGTGTTTGTTAGGAACAAATTCATCGTTAAGATGTTTTAACTTGAAACTATTGCTTTCTGCTAATATATAAGTCCTCTATCCATAATATAGCTTTCTCCAGTTAAAAAATTCATCTTATCTAAATCAGGAGAGAAATATGCATGGATCTTTTTACTTCACAAGACATTAAATGATGGACAGGAGTGGTGTGGATTACTTGCGGATTATTGTGATGTTTTTTTCAGCCGTTTGGACTCTCATTCTGACGGCACCCATTCACTGCAGAGGATCCATTGGTGAGCAAGTGATGTCATGTTACATTTCTCCAAATCTGTTCGGATGAAGTAACAAACTCATCTACATCTCGGATGACCTGAGGGGGAGTAAATTGTTTGCAAATTTTCAATTTTGTGTGTACGACTCTTTAAATTCCATGGAACCTTTCCATTCCACAAAAGGTTCTTTTTTAAGGTTAATTCATTTTTAAAAATGTTGTGCATCCTGGATGTTTTGAACTGGTGATTTTGTCACTATAACAACACACGTGTGCATGACAACATGATGACAGAATTCTAATTCAGAGGTTATGTCAGTTAAAAAACAGACAGCACATCTCAAAATATCAAATGTCTCAGCTAAAACAGACACAATGTGTGTGTGCGTTAGAAACGACGAGAAAGACCGGCCGGTCAGACGCATTGTGTGCATGTCTCTAGAGTCATACCGCAACTACAAACATTTGTGTCCTGGTGGCTCGAGGTCTGAATGACAGGCCTTAATCTGCGTCTGTGTGTGTGCATGTGTGTTTATAAAGGTTACAAAGCGGTTTTTGGTAGGCGACCAGGGTTCAGGTTGTATCTGGATGCTTTGAAACAGACCGGTATGTGATCAGCTGCGCCGAGAGTGCAGAGTATCTCATTTCTTCCAAGTGGAGACACACAGAGAGGCTGAACACACACAGATCTCATTAGCCTTTGCTTTGTTGCTGTAATCATGCAGTGCCTTAAAAATAGATCAAAAAGGATGGATGCACTTCCAAAAGTAACTTAGAGAGACAGTTTGCCCTAAAACTATATCTGTATGAACACACACACGAGAGGAAGGTAGCTGCAATACAGATGTTTGCTTCACCTTTGCATGAACAGAATCAAAGCGGAACTGCAACAGTGTAATAAATCAGCTCAAAGTATGTGACCCGTATACTGACCTGACCTCAACACTTCACCGGCACTCTTTCGCTGACTGTTCCTGTCTCTCTCTTTATCACACACTTCCCAGCAAGCAAGCATACTTACGGGTTTATGTTGTTAAATTGATGTAACATTTTCACCTTAAGATGAAATATTTTTATTGTCACATATTCACAATGTTGTATTTTTTTTGGCATTTTCATCTCTCTATCACACACACACACACATTGCAATTATAAGTATAAGCATTGTGTTCAGTTTCATTACTTTATTTTGTCAAAACTCAACATGTGCAGGTTTGTCTTGAAAGTTTTTGCTTTTCGTTTTAGTTTTGATGATTTTATGCCATTAATCTGCTACACAAAACACATTGTGGCATTACATTTTTATCCTCTCTGCAACTGAATCTATATTTAATATCATTTTTGTCTTCTCTTTTTTACCTTGTGTAGTTTTGCTCATTTTCTTAAAGGATGATGGCAGTTCACAGAGCCTGGCAAGAGCATCTGGCTAGTTTGACTAGCTTCTACCAAATGACATTGTGTCCGAACAATGAGTTCGATTAGACGCACAACCTTTGACATCAATAACAAAGATACTGTAAGCAGTTTCTCCTCCCTGTTAAAAGCCGATAAGCCTGTTTAGTTTTCTATCGTGAATCCCATGCATCACTGCATGGCTATGTTGCAATGTATTATTAGCATTTAGCATTGTTTTCCAAGAACAGAACAGATCTGATAAGCATTTTTGACATTTTGTTTTCTGTTTTTAAAGCCTAAACCAAAACATTTAGTTGCAGTTTGGCCTGATTTTGTAGTAAAAATGTTTCAATTATATTTGAAGGCTACAGAAGTGAGCATTTCCACGCTTTCACCAAGTTTTATTGTAGCTGCATCTAATTAAGATGTATGTGCATGTATTATATAATTGGGCAACAAATCTGCATATTAGAATGATTTCTGAAAGATCATGTGACACCAAAGACTGGTGGAAAACATTTATTATTATATTTAACAGTTTTACTGTATTTTTTTTGATCAGTTAAATCACTCTGTGAGCATAAGAGACATCTTTCAAAACATCTTCTACAAATCAAAATCTCACTGTCTTTTGCTTCGGTTTATACTTTTAAAACAACCTAACTGCAATCTAAATGCAACATTGTCAAAATGTTTATGGAAAATGTTTACAATGCAAGTAACTGAATGTGTATGTGTGTTACTTGCACCTGCTGTCTTTCGCTCTGACACACAAAAGAAACACTCTCCATAAAAAACTTTCTCTTTCGTTTACCATATCTCTTTATTAGCATCCTCTCCTCTCACCTTTCGGACCTGTGACCCTTTTGTGTGCCGCGCTTAGGGACGATGTCATCACTGTGGGCCTCAGAGGTGGAAAAATGACAGGGCTATGCAGGGGGCCGAGAGTTCCTGGCTGTAATGTGACCCTGCAGATGCTTCAGTCATGCCTGCTATGAGAGGCCTCTGCCTGGGCCTCAACCCCCCCCTCTGGGGTCCGGATGGCCCGACCACCACTGCCGGGGGTTTGCTGGGAGGACGTGGGATGGCCGGACAACACGGAGGTGAGTTATAACCTCTGGCAGACCATCACAGTGTCTTTGTGTGTGTGTGCGTGTGTATGTCGGGTAAAAGTGGCCTGATCTCATATGTCATACGAAATGCTCTGAGAGAGAAGAGGGTGAAAGAGTAACAGAGAGGGACAGAAATAGGGGGAAGGAGAGAGAGGGAATGTGTATAGATGTCACGGAGGTTACTGTCACACTGGAGCAGAAGAAGATCGAAGCACACACTACAGCTACAAGTGAACTTAAGGAGTCTAATTTTAAGAGCGTTTTTAGTTGGTGTTTTTGACTTATTTTTCATTACACAAATATCTGAACATTCTAAAATGAAGATATGTTTAGTTAAGAAAGAAAATGACTGTTTAATGATTATTTTCTTAAACCACTAATTCTTTTTTTTTTGTCCTAAGCATTAACTTATTTAATTTTAGTACTTTTTTTTTTCTCCAAAAAACATGCTATCCTTTACTCATTTTCCTTCAAATTAATGTACCTTGGTTTAAGATTTTTAAGATATTTGTAACAGAAATCAAGACAAAAATATATATAAAACCTCCATAAGAAAATCAGCAGTGCAGCAAAAAATGAATAACAACTGAATGAAAATTATGTTTATTTCGTTTACACAAGTGATAGATATTTTTGTCTTGTTTTAAACAAACTTATTTTAATGTTTTTCCGAAAACATACTTAATACCTTAATGTGTTTTGATTTAAGATTTTTATTGCTATTTGTAATCGAAAACAAGACAAAAATACTAATTAAAATCATATTTTACAGTGCACAGTTGTTTATTAACATAATTATAGCTTGAGACACTATTTATTCTTTGCTGTCAATCACGGGCTGTAAAACGCTCTTAGGTTATGAAAATTGGCAGAAGATGTCTAAGAAGATGATGGGAGCCTGAACTAGTTTTAAACAAAAGTGTGATCCTTAAAGATGCAAAGTCTTATTTGCTTTGGCATTGCATGTGAATGTGAAAAAAGAATTGACTTGTGTTCCTGTAAGTTGCGTAGCGAACTGGATGACTCGCTAAGAATGACATGCACATGCTTTCTACATTGTTTGAGCACCAGGCTCACTAAAGGAACTAAATATATCACATAAATAGCACTTGAATCGGCTATTTCAAAAGACAAAAGTGCTCTTGAACATACCTCAGGTCTTTCAGTGCCCAGTTTTAACTTTCCCAGGTCTATTAATATGATGAAACATTACTTTGCAACTTTTATGCGGAAACTAGGCAGAAAATTCCAAAGATTTGCAACATCCTTCCCTGATTAGATTCAGCACATGCTTTTCCTTTTATGTGTGCATTTACTATTTGATACTGAGCACAAATTAATTTTTCCATTCTGTTTTTTTCCCCTCGGCCAGTGTGCAGATTTTGTGTGGGCGATCGGTTGCTGCTGTGGAGGGACTCCCTCTCTCGTTCTCTCATGGTTTCTCTGCCTTACAGACCTGATCTTCCATTTATAGCTGCAGCGTCTCCACGTAGTGGAGTGTGAGCGTTCCACTCGGGCAAATATGGCTCTGACATTTTTCCCAACCGCAGGCCAACACTCACTTACAGCACTGCTTCACACAGCTTCTCTCTCGCTCATATTCAGTATTTCATTCTGATTTTTCACTATTCAACACTGACTGTTTGTTAGTTTAGAACTAGCCGTTTAAACCCCTAAGTATGGATCTTTTTTGGGATCAAGCTCTTTTGCATCCCAAGCTCATTGGAAAAATGTGCCAGTGTCAACATTTATGTGAAATGATAGTGAAACGTCCAGTAAGTGGCTGTTCAGTTCAGTAGCCTGTTCAGTTTTCTCTGAAACTGTTAACTGTGACTGTGCCAACAGATTTTTACATTAGGTGTTGTATTAATCATGACAGTTCGGAAATGAAATGTTTGATTAATGCAGCTAAAAGTTTATTGCTCTGTTCCGTTTGAAATAACATACCACCTACACTAAATCCTACCGCAAACATGAGATAAAAAAGCATTTTCTGAAGCAGCCATGCAATCTTAGCTTGTTTCTAATACATCTTTGAGCTCTTTTATCATGACTTGTGTTTCACAGGCCTCAACCCTGAATGTACCAGCCAGGTGTACCAGGTGCGCTACCGAGCAAGTTTACTATGCTTGCAAAGCCATATATATGGAGCAGGTTTTGGGATTTTATGAACCAGTAAGCATCCTCTTAACAACCACGTTGCTTCACCCTAGCAGCAGAACAGGCTAGCAGATTTCTAATATCCATTCAGAAAACCCTGCGTCTTGGTGGCGGGTTGTGTAATTTTTTTAGTTAATGAGTTGCAAAAGAATTCAAACTGTGAACTTCCCTCCAAAAATGTTTCTCTGTGCTGTTGCACTATCTTTGGTTTTGGCATTTGCCATCATGATGTAATAAAGAGGGTGTGTGTTTGTGTGTGTGTATGTAGACTTCAGGCCAAAGGGGACCAAAATCAGTAGTTTGGCCACTGACAGAAGAAGAACAAAAAGACCAAATGAAGGCGTTCTTTGAAAAACTGAGTGAGTCAGTGCGGTTTCCCTGGTTAGTTTAAAGGAGTTTGAATATGCTTGTGTCTTAGTCTTCCTGTGGAAAAGCTTTCCTGTGCATACAAATGTCCATTGCTGTCTCTAAATAGAAATATATGTAATTGTAGCTGTCACACAGATGAAATATTCCCCCCCGTTTCAAAGAGATTCTGAGAATCTATCATCTTTTGAGCAAGAGTCTGTCTTGGAATATTTTTTCTACAGGATAGATAGGGTTTTACATTGTAGAGGTTTGTAAAGTGTTTTTGTTGGATGAGGTGCATTAAAAATCCCAAACTCAATGACCCTCCATAAATCTTCAGTATTGTCATCCCAACCGATATAGACATTTACATTCATTTTTTAGTTTTTGTTTCAGAACTACACTAACCATTAACTAATCACACTAATGGCCTTTTAATAGTTTTGATGGATGAGAGCAAATGCAAGGTTTGACGCCAACTGAGCCATTTAGCGTAAAAAAGACTCCAAGTTAAATCTTAATGTTGTACGTTTTTGGATATCTAAAGGGGTCTGGAATGATATATTTTATTGTTCTTGGTCTCCAAATCAAGACCACGGCAGAGAATCGTGTGAGGTGAGCGGCGACGCCTCCCTTGGAAACATCACTTCCAGAAAGCCATGGGTCAAATGTCTAGAAGAATAATGAGTTGGTTTTGTGGGCCAAATATTAATTAAACAGAACCATTTGCGGCTGTTTGTTGAAGCCCAGAAAGTCAGGACAAAATCAGGGCTATTTTAGACCATTTCCCGACTCTCGGTTGCACACAATGACATACTAGGACGGGAAACTAAAAGGAAACTGCACATGTGTCAGGATGTTCCTGGTCACTGTGAGGTTTTCACATGATGCTATATTGGCAAAACTGTCAAAAACTCTGCCAGAGCACTTGCCCATTATTCAAAGTTAAACTTCATGTTACCTTGCATACGTTTATATGTCTGCCTCCTTCATCCCGACATTGTCTATATGAAGCAGGACTTAATTTTACAATACCAACAGGTAAATGGCACGCCAATACCTGAAAATAGGTGGAGAGACAGATGGAGTCACACCGTCGAGTCATTAGACTCGTGCACGTTGAGGCTGTGTGTTCAGCGTAATGGCAGTAATGGATTTCAAACATGCCGCATTGCCCGTCTGTAAGAAAAACACTGAGCCATTAAGGCCAGAGGGCCTGGCACAGCAAATATTTGGCCATGGATGAAGGCAGGGGTCATGTGATTGGGTTTATGGCACTCAGATTTTCCACATGTAACAATTACTTCAGAGCAGCGTGTCACGCGGACCTGTAGTTACTCCAAATTAAGTGCTCTGCAAAGGCCAAACCTGTTCATAGTAAAACCTTTTGTGATTGTGCACATACTTACGTGTGTTTCCCATTTGCTCATTGATATTTGATCATGAAAACGAGCTGAGCTTAAATAGTCATTATTGCGCATTGAACAAACATTGCATAACCTAAAACTGAACTCTTGGGTTTTCTTTACGCTAATCTATGGCTAATCAAAATCAACATATTGATGTCAAAGTTGTTGTAGGAAATGATAATGAGAAAAATAAAAGCTGGCTATGCACATGCTCAGAAATTTTTCTAAGTGGCGCTTATGTAGACATTTTGAGTCTGACCACCTGGGAAAAATTATTTGTCTTTGACTTTTAATTCAGTGTTTTCCTTGCAGTTTCTTTGTAACTATTGTTGAAATTTACTAACAATTTTTAAGTGAGAATTGGTTCAACCAAATTTTTTCAGTGTTTCATGGCTTTGTCTTTAACGACCCAGCTAACCAAATATGTAACAGTGGACCACAAAATCAGTCATAAGTAGTATATTTGTAGCAGTAGCCAAAAATACATTGTATGGGTCAAAATGATCGATTTTTCTTTTATGCCAAAAAGTGGAGATCATGTTCCATGAAGATATTTTGTAAATTTCCTACCGTGAATATATCAAAACTTAATTTCTGATTTCTTCAGAACTTAAGTTGGAGAACTTTAAATTTTCTCAGTATTTAGACTTTTTGCACCCTCAGATTCAAGATTTTCAAATAGTCGTATCTCAGCCAAAACTTGTCAAGAAATTGACGCTTGGTTTTGTGGTCCAAATGTTGGAAGATAGTTTTGCTAATGTTTCCATTGAGTTATTAAAAACGTTATTTCAGAACAGTCTCGGAATGTTCAATATGTTCAGCCTTTTGAATGCTTTATAACATTAAAATGTTAAGGAAACATTCCGTTTTATAATTTTTGAAAATGTTACTTTTGAATGTTCTCTTAACATTCTGAAATAGTAACTGATGTTAGAATATTGGACGAACATACATCATAGTAACATTTTAAACATTATTAAAGATCTGATAACTTTGAAGGGACATTCCATTTACGTTATTGCAAGAACGTTTGTTCACAACTTGGGGAGAACCTTGCCAGAACAAATTCTGTTCAAAGCCTAGACAGTAGGTAGTTTGAGCAACAGTGATGTTTGCCTAAGCAAACACTACTAAATGTTATGCTGCAGATACACTGGCAACGATTGGACAGCTTAGCATTCATTCAACTCCCAACTGGCTAGGGTGTTTGGTAAGGCTATCCATGTATGCTCATATCTTTCTGATCGTCACGTATACGAATGTTCCATTTTAACAAACCCTCCCCTACGGTTAATGACCTACAGTAGCCTAAACGTAGCAAGGACGATGGACAGAAGCGCACCTGAAGTTTCTAGGAACCGCATGTTACTATCTTAAAATCAATACAATAATGTGATAATGTGATAACATACCACAGAGTGGAAATCCTGCTTAGATATCAGTGCAATTTGAGTTTGCATTTAGCGTTTAACGCTAACTGACAAGCCAACCGTGCTGATAAGACCTGGTCAGATGCAGGTGAACACAGTTGAAGCGACTATGGCTTATCCTGTTCTGTTAAAATCTGTTAAGCTGACTCATGCGGTTGCGCTCAGTTGATCTCATGCCAACACTCTGGCACAAAGACTAGGAAACGTTCATCAGGGCTTTGAGAAGGCAATGTAAAGACATCCCGCTGTCTCTAGGGACGGGTCTCTGACAAAGAAACATCGCCCTCCTGTGGAAAGATGCCAAAAAATGCCCACATAAAACGCAAACTTTGCACTTTGCCGGTTTTCCACGGAAGCATCCTGGAGCTAGTTACAGAAATGTGTAAGGTTTGCTTATGCAGTAAAATATACAAATGTTGCCGATTTGATCGGAAACGTTAATTTTGACTTGTCCCTCAGTGTAAGAAAAACAAAAAAGTTTATTTGTAGTAATGCACTTATAATGGAGGTCTAAAGGTCAAGGCTTTCCAGAGCCATTAACAGCAGAAACGGTGTGTTTTGTTAGTACATCGATATTAGTTCTTTTGTACAAAACAGCTATTTGAACTGTAAAGTGTCTAATTCATTCCTTTCAGTGGAAGGACTGTTAAACTTCTAGTAATGCGAGTATATATCTTTCAAAAGTTTGTTAAATTGTAAAACTGTAATAGTGTAAAAAATAACTGTAATATTGTGAATAATTTGTCTTGTTATTTTTACAAGGTTTAATGGCTTTACATGGTTGTGACAGGAGTTGAAAAACTGGATGTAGGACTAACTTTGCACAGTTACCGTTAGCTGCTTAGTAAACAATTTTATAACACTAGTCTTATGTTAACATGTAATGTTTAGTTTGGCTGTACTTTAACAACAGTGTATATTTGAACATTTATCTTAGTGCAGTTTCGTGCACCATAGACTGCCATTATAAATGCGTTAGTATAAACTGATTTTTCCAAACTGACGGGAAGACTAAAAATGCATTTTTTACAGTAACTGGCAGCTCACATGCTATCGATAGACCTGAATTTGCATTCAACCTCAAAACACCCAAACTTTGACAAAATTTATTTATTTATTTATTTTTTGGTAGCATGTGAGTTCAAAACCCAGGTGCATCAGCCGGGACAGTCAGCCGAATTGTCCTCTGTGCAGATGTCCTGCACAAAGCAGGAAGGATGCTGAGACACACTCACAGGACATAGACCGTCAGCAGAATCACATAGACTGCACACTTTGGAAATTTACACTAAACTCCACCTGGAAGTTATTTAACATTCCAAAAATATATTAGCTGTTAAATCCAACTTTGTCACACTAACTGTTGAGACAATTCATGTGGAATGAGATGGCCAATCGCCTCACTCTGCCTGACGAAAACCAGATGGACAGTCTGGATGTTCAAGGAGAAGAGCGATGTGAAGAGAAATAGGTAATACATTAACCTCCAACTGGCTCAGTGGCATACACACGCTTATGTAATAACTCTTTCTCTCGCTGGTTAATATTTAGCGTGTTTTCCCGCTGCTGTTGTCCCTGAGAGGCTGAAGGTTGACATGGAGGGTCTGTTTGATCTCCTGTGATTCTGGACCTCCACCGAGTACCAATCTAAACAATGTTTGGTTCAAAGTCACCTTGCTTATTCAAGCAGAGCTATGAAAATGGGTCAGTGAGAAACGTCGATGGTTTTTCAAGCACAGAGTTTACTATAAACTATCAGAAACTTTAAGGCTCGGCATGTGAGCATTTAAAAAATGTACAGGAATTTTAACTTGAACAAGAAGTCTCTCACTTTCTCTGAATGTACACATTCACTTTTAGAGTTATGCATACATAATATATATGCAGATTGAATATGTATGTAGGAAACAGCATGTGTGTGTTTACTTGCCTCCACCAGAAGCTCTCTGGAGCAAAAGTCACAAGAGTGATAAATTCAACAGATAGCAGGATTTAAAGAGACAGTTCACTCAAAAATTTTAATTCTGTCAACATTTACTCATGTGGTTCCAAATCTTTCTTTTTTTTTTCTTCTTTTTTGGAACATAAAATATAATGCATATTCACACTTCTGTGAATATACATTGAACAAGGCTGTTCAAAACGTTTTTTGGAATGCACATGAATACAAGTGAGATTTGAACATTGAGCTTCAAGATTTTCATTCAGTAATGCTTTAGATTTTGGTTTCTCGCATAAAGCTTAAAATGTAACATAAATGACTAAATATAGTGCATAGCTCATAGTTTTATAGTGGTTTTCTGTAGTACAACAGCCCCTTTTTCACTTTCACACTGTGGAAAGGCGTGAATATTTCTCTTTTTATGATACTTTTATGGTGCTTTTTTTTGTCATTTCGGTGATGGACTGCCCTAGCCATCATTCATTTTCATTGTACTTTCATTGCAAGAAGTTGTATGCTCCTATACTGGAGGGCACAGCACTTGCAACGCTAACATCATGGGTTTAATTCCCACGGAAACTTGAACGTCTGCCAAATGCATGCATTTAATGTACATGTCAACAATGTCCCAGTTATATTTTTCAGAATTTTGCCTTTTGTGTTCCATAGGGGAAAGTCATACAGGTTTGGAACAGAACAAGTGTGAGTAAACAATGACGTAATTTTCGTTTCATTGAACTTTATGACATGTGTTCACGTTGGTCAGAAGGGCTTCTGGAACTTTCTGGGATTTAGTGTGTTTTTTTTAGTTTTTAGTATGTTTTATTTATTTTATTAGGGTTTTTTAAACAGTAATTTTTAAATATTACAGTTTAAGTGTTTCATCTAATATTTCTATTTAATTTTATTTCAGCTTAATTTCAATGAACACATTTCAACAGTTAACAATAATAACCCTGGTGGAGAAACACTTTTGAAATATATTTATCTCATATATTTGTATTTATTTCTCACCCTTCTGGAGAAACGTATACTAAAAATGGCCTTGATAGGTAAAAAAAAAAAAGCCCTGACAGGTTTACATGTTCAGAAACAGACGTGAAGAGTCGCTCGCTGTTGCTCTGTGCAACCTTGACCTGCTTGTCCCTGACCGATTAGAGTGCAGAATTCCTCTGATGTTGATCATGTGCTGCTCGACTTTAACACTTGAGTTTGACAGGTGTGTGTCATCTGGTGAGGTCACAGGGACAGTGAGAGTGCTGTGTTGAGGTTTTAAAAAGACACAATTGTGCCCATGGTGAGCAGGACATAGTGGACAGTGGACTATTTAAAGAGCAGGCCAAACCAGTCAGCAGATACTGGCCTTTATAGAACATCCTTTCACCTTTACAGTTCACATATTACAGGGGATAAAAACGATCACTGGCTGTTTGAGCGGCATTGAAAACTCAGATTTATAGGAGAAACGCACCCTCGCATCACCTCCCAGGCTATTCTGACTTAGCGTCAGAAAAGATTTCTCTCTCTCTCTTTCTCACGTGGCCACGATAGCCAACAATGGGCAAAATAATTCATATTTACAGTAGGTTTTTGCAAGACGGGACCTGAAACGAGTTGAGTATAAACATTTATAAGATTAATGCCTTCAACCACTCCCTTCTCCGGCAGGTTTTCCTGGCACTACGAGATCCTGAACATATTCCCCAATTTTCTAGCATAAACATTTATATTAAATAAGAAAACAAGTCAAAAGCTGTCAACTTAGCGTGGGTGTTGACATACACACATTCGCCGAAGACAAAGGAGGTTGTGTTTCCCATTTCTAAAACTTCTGACATCTAAGCGAGGAGTGGTAGATACACATTGTTCACTGTTATTAGGCATAATTCTGTCGGACTGTGATGACTTACAATCTGACAGCAGTTATTAATCAAACGCTTGAGTCACACACACATACACGCAGACTACATACATATAGCATGGCAGTATTTGTACATCTAATTTACATTTGTGGGTTTTCTGGTATCTCCAAGGATTTCCGAGAGATTCAGAAAGAATATTCCAGGAAGTGAATTCTGGGTGGAACGGCCTTTTAACCAGCTTCATTGCACTAGTAAATGTGAAATATCCTCTCCGCCCTATTTGGGAGGGTCTCCATCTTGTTTAGGGGTTGTCCTGTATGAATTTCTTTCTTCTGCTGAACATATATTTTGTAGAATGTTGGCAACAGTTTCTGGTCCCCGTAGCATTTTTCACACACTATGGAAGTCAATTAAAACCTGCAACTGTTGGGTTACCAACATTCCACAAAAAAAACTCTTTCAGCAAACAAACTCTGCTTTGGAACAATTTGACAGTGAGCCAAATGATCACAGAATGTTCATTTTTGGGTGCACTATCCCTTTAAGTGGAATCTGCAAACACCTGCAGAATTCAGAAGAAGGTTCTGCAAAATTCCGAATTGGAATTGGCACACACTCTTAAAATTAAAGGTTCCAAAAGGATGTTTTTGCAGTGATGCCATAAAAGAACCATTTTTGGTTCACTGTAAAAAACTATTTGTTGAGTCAACTTAAAATAATTTGTTTTAAAAAAATAATTTTAAAATTTTAAGTTCTGTCAACTCAAAAAAGTTTAGTCAACTGGAAATGTTAAGTTGACAACTTTTATTTTTTAATTTTTGAGTTGATCCAACTTAAAATTTTAAGGCAGCTGGGTAACAAGCCCAGCTTCTAAGTTTAGCAAACCAAATTTTTACTTTAGTCAACTCAAATATCTAAGTTGTCACTTAGTACAACTTAACATTTCAAGTTGACTAAATGTATTTGAGTTGACTGAACTTAAAACTTTGAGGCAGCAGGGTAACAAATTATATTAAGTTGACTCAACAAATTGTGTTTTTTGTTTTGTGCAGTGTTCACCAAAAAACATTTCAGTGAACAGTTCCTTAAAGAACCACTTTGATGAACATTTTAAAAATCTAGAGAACGTTTTTCAAATATAAAGAACGTTTTCTGCGTTTGAAAAGTTCCATGGATGTTCAAAGTTCTTCATAGAACCTGATGCCGATAAAGAACCTTTATTTTTAAGAGTGCACCAGTCATTAAAAAAGTTCTACACATCCCACAGGTTTTGTTTATTAAATATTTCTGCTAATTGAATTAAATTTTTTAATACCAATAAAACTAATAATACTGTTAGCATTTTACCAAGTTTAAATCCAAAATTCCTTATATTTTTCATTATATTCAGCATAGAAAAATGAAAAACATTTCCTACCTTCCTATTTGAATGTCAGCAGTGTGAAGCAGCAATCTTATAGATATAGATAAGGGTAGCTGATGCATAATGTGACCATGAACTCAAGATTTTAGGTTACATTAGATAAGATTGAAGTTCATGTGAATTTCTTTTGCTTTTCAACTGTGGCTTCAGTGGTTAAATTTAGATATATATGTGTGTATGTATATATAACACATATGTAATGAAGAAAATGTCATTTTAAGTAGTGTTAATTGGAGATGGTAGAATTTAATTTCATTACATGTTAGCTACCCAGCTATAGGGGTGTGATATATATTTATCATCAGTATATTGCACTGTAGTGTCATTTTTGTCGCACTGGATCTGCTAAATGTCAGACAAAAATACTGTCATTATGTGCATTGTATGAACTCTGACTCTCTCTTTTTCCACACCCTTTCAAAGTCCCCCTCTCAGTTTCTTTCTTTCAATTCAGCTCCATTTCTTCTTTTTTGGCCTCAGACTACATAACACGTCCTTACAAAGTCCTTCGTTCACTCTCTCTCTCTTTCTTTCTCACTCGGCCGCTTTACAACTCTCAGCCATATCCTTTCATAGACTGGCTCTCTCTCTCTCGCTCTCGCTCTAGTCAGCTGACTGTCTGGCTCTCTGCCTCAGTGGCTGGCTGAGCTCAGCGCCGTGGCAACGTGCAGCTTGCCATGTCTGCTGTCGCTACGGGAACCAGCTGCAGCGAGAAACACAGCAAAGCTGGGTCAACACAGCCTGCAGATTCATTCAGAAAATCTTCTGTCTGAGACAAATGTAATACTGAAGGTGTGGGGCATACTGTAAACAGACTTTCTCACAGTTGCTGTACACAGGTGATAATTAAATCCTTAAAATTCAATGACATGTTCCCTCATATCAAGTTTATTAAACACTGGATGTGGTAAACAGTGGTTAAGGGTCGAGGTTGATTATTATAGCTCAAATCAAAGTACAGTACTTAAAACTAATTTGCTAATATAATAGGTGTTACATGACTTTACAAATATGTTATTACATTTATACATATATTTTTGGGTCAAAAGTTAGTTTTGCTCACTATAAGGCTGCTTATTTGATAAAAAAAAAAAAATATATATATATATATATATATATATATATATATATATATAATAGTTTAAAATATAAAAAAATATAATGTAAAATATTTTAAAAAATCCACAAATTGACTTCTAATTGTCTCTAGCTTTGGTTATTTTTGGCTATTTTTAATGTATTTTTAACAAAAAATGCAGCCTATGTGAACAGATAGATAGATAGTAGATTCATCAATTATTCATAATGTTGCTAGAAGCTATATGAAGAATTTCAGTGACTTCTCATTTATTATTTAAAGAAATCTTCAAGCACAAGTGTGAAAGTCTTTGTTGAAAAGATTCATGCGCAACATGTAGAGTCATTAACAGGTGTGTGAATGACTCCTCTCTTCTCACAGAGACTGCTGATCTTTTGAGACAATGTGTAATCAGATGCCCCTCTGTTGTAGGAGTTTATCAAAGTCAGAATCACCGGCTCCCAGACAGCCAGCTGGCATCACTGGCTGGCAACATGATGTTAGACGGCTCTCCTTAGGAAACCTTGAAATTACGACCCATGCGAGCTAAAAATAGTCCTCTCCTTGAGTCAGTGCATGCTTTTATATATCAGAAGTTTAAACTTCTGCTAAATTTGATTTTGTTTACTCGGTAGCAGATGCTCTTACAATGCTTGAGCACTAGTGAGTGTGAACTTTTTTTGCCGTCTTTTAATGTACTGAAATCATGCTTTGCAATGTTTCATATTTTTGTATATTAGATATATGGTGGCAGCAGACCATTGCAGTGTGTTGATGATCACAGAATGTTCTAATGCAATGACCAGTGTCCAGATGACCTGTTAACAGATGCCTTCTGTTCCAAATTTCACACCCAACCTGATTAATGGAGACTGAGCTGTTCAGTGCTGCAGCATAATTAGTGTGCACAAATAATATTTGGTTTGATCAGCTGACACAGATGTGTGAGGATATGCCGTAAGCAGCCAAAATAAATGCTTATGTCATTGCATAAAAATGTAAACATTTTTAATACAGCTTATGATTGAAATGCTTAAAGGGATAGGCCACCTAGAAATGTAAATTCTAGTGTGAATATCATATTCACTCAGAAATTGCAAACATTTTGATAAAGAAACGGCAAGTAGGACAATGTACTTTAAATGTAATGTGATTTAAATGTAAAATTTTGAAGTTTAAAACCTGAAATAACATTTTGTTGTGAAAACTATTCTACAAAAAAAAAAAAACATTTTTTACAGTGGCACGTCATTCCATAACCCATAAGACTTTGGTTAATTTTTGAAACAGAAATTGATATGAATGATTGTAATCACTGTAATCAAGATTACTGGAGTATATTGTAGAAAATACTATAGCAGTGATAATGATTTCTGCACCAAATTATTTTTTCAGTGTCTAAAGTGACTGCATCTCTTCAGGGGACTTGAGTTGAATCGCTTGATTTATATGGACTCACTTTATGGCATCTTTATGAACTTTATAGATAGTATAATTTTGGTTATCTTGACTTTCAGTGAAAGGACTTCTCCGTTTTAAGATTAACCAAAGTCTCTTTTATGGGTTTGGAACAACATGAGAGTGGAAAAATGAAGACAGAATTTTCACATTTCACAAAATTATCCCTAATTCAAATAGGTGGTTATTCTGTGGGCAAATATGTGACCCTGGACCACAAAACCAGTCATAAGTAGCACGGGTATATTTGTAGCAATAGCAATTGATTGGTAATATGCATTGCTAAGAACTTCATTTAGACAACTTTAAAGGTTTTTATCAATATTTAGATGTTTTTAGATTTTCAAATAGTTGTATCTTGGCCAAATATTGTCCTATCCTAAAAAAAAACATACATCAATGGAAAGCTTATTTATTCAGTAATATAATGTTTCAAATAAGTTGACCCGTATGACTGGTTTTGTGGTCCAGGGTCACATATGTTTGTATAATGACTCCTAAACCATAAAATGATAGCTTTTATACATGTCTCTCATAATACACAAAGTCTAGTTTCTTTTGATATTACTTAATATTTTCTTTATTTAGGTCCATTTATTTGGTAGCTATTTAAGTAGGCTCATATACAATTACAAGATTCTATGTTGCATCAGGGTCCTGATTACCATTTCAAGGATTATTTAGTGATAATGACCGGATATTCCGTTTCAGTAATGCAAATCTAACGCTTTTAAAGCCGCAACCAATCACAGCAAGCCATTCGTCAACAAAGCAGACCAGTGACCAATCACAGTAATCCAGTAATGAAAAGAGCAATGCAGCAACCAATCAGAATTAAGCATTGATCAAATAAGCAAGCTTGAGATGGGCTGATGTCATACAAGACACCGCTCTATATGTATGTGTGTCATGGAAGTCTATTCTCAGCTGGTGTGTATATTAACTACAGTACACTATAAAAAGCAGCACATGTAGGCCGCACACACTTGCATATATTGGTTGCAAAGTTTGTGTGATGCCACCCAGAACAATCAGGTTATTTAAATAGCTTGATCTGCAAGTAAAAGGCCACTTTCTGTCTCTCTCGCTCTCACACACACACACACATTTTGAACGCTGGGAGTGTGACGGAGGGGCGAAGGGAGGTACTGGGATCAGAAAGGCTCTGCAGCTGTGGGTCTACGTGAGTTGTGGCAGGGACACACTCCCTCTCTCTCTATCGCTCTCTCCTTCCACCCTCCCTCCCTCACTGGCATCTATTCCTTTATTCTCCTCTTCATTTTTCTGTTTCTCTCCTCTTTCTCTGTCTAACACCTCCCCCCATCCCCCAAGAGACCTTGACAATGAGAGATGTTTCACTTTTAGCTTGATATCTGAGACGTGTGAAAGACAAGCAGAGGCATGGGAACCAAACTGAAGGAGCAGAATTTCATTTAGCACAAAATCACTCAGTAGACAGAAGATGCAGTGATTAAAACCACACATTTTGCCACAAAAGGCCAGAACTGCCTCGTTTGGGAGACATTTGTAATATAGGGCAACAATCTGTAAATAATAATGGAATAAAACTGATACTCCTGTTCATAATGTGTCCGGTCATACTGACAAACGTTTAGTCTTAGTGAATGTGTATGTGGAAATCAGCTCTTTTTCAGCCGGATACACAGTGGCCATGAACTGGCCCTGTCTATCCCATGTTCCACCTGCTAGACATACATCACGGAGACCATCTGCAGCAATTCTGCAACCTGCTTCCTCAACTGGACACAATAACACAGTGAGCTTGTTAGTTGGTTTCCTCAACTCATGTGACCTACATATGCTAAATATTAAGTTCCATCCAAGGTCAGTGGAAAAGACTCAAAGCAGGGAGCACAGAGAGAAAGAATGAGAAAGTAAAGCCAAGAAAAAGGCAAAGAGGCATCCAAATTGCAACAATGCAGCTGATAAAGTGATTCCAGTAGATTGTGGAGTGTTTTAGTAGTTAGGTCACTAGTGTGTAATGTGACTTGCTTTGTTTGAGTTCAAACATGGTCTGTACTGCCACTTTGTGGTCGAAGGTGGAATTATCTGTTAGCAATTAGTTGTTCTGACTTTTTTTTTTTATAGTCTATATGTGATATATTTGTAGCAATAGCCAACAATACACTGTATGCCAAAATCATTAGGATATTAAGCAACCATCATGTTCCATGAAGATATTTGTAAATTTCCTACCATACCTACCAATATATCAAAACTTAATTTTTAATTAGCAATACGCATTGCTAAAAATTCATTTGGACAACTTTAAAGGTGATTTTCTCAATATTTAGATTTTTTTGCACTCTTAGATTCCAGATTTTCAAATAGTTGTATCTTGGCCAAATATTGTCCTATCCTAACAAACCATACATCAATAGAAAGCTTTCAGATGATGTATAAATTAATTTCAAACTGGTTTTGTGGTCCAGGGTCACATATATAAAATTCACAGTTAAAACTTTTAACCATTTTTTACATTTTGTCAGGGTTTATAAGTCAATTTGAAAATATGAGCTAGTGGATTGTTTAAAAATATTTGCATGAGCTTATGAACGAAATGCAGCTTTTTTATTTAAATATACATGCAGTTGTAAAGTCATATCCTACTCGTACAGGGTTGTGGAAAAAAATTTAATTTTGAAACAGTTATTTTGTTGGTTATTTTGAGGTTTTTTTTGTTTTTTGTTTTTTTTTAAATGGCGCATTTTTAAAATGTAATTATTAATAGCCTAATACATTCGTAATTCTCAATTCGTACTTGTAAGGCACAAACTCTTATTAATGTTATTATTAATATAACAATAACAACAATGTTCTTGTTATACATTTTGCCTTAAACTGCACAGGCTGCGTCACGTGATGCGTGTACCTGCTGCTGCGTCTTTCAGGCTGTAAACGCATCACGTGATGTGGTGGACGCGTTTGTTATTATAATTCGCGCTCACCTGTGTATCTTTGACTAGCCTTACTAGCGTTAATTTAGGCTACTCTAAAAAAAAACAAAAACAAAACGGAACCACTCCAAAGATGGGTAAGGATTTAGAAAACAAATATTTGTTTTAAAGTGATGTCAACAGATTATTTGAACTGCAGAAATTAAATGGGGTCCTAAATGTCAATCTAAAGATGTCAGTCGTAACGCGAGGATATGTAAACACTCGCGTTCTGCACTTCCACAAAAATGTTTTTTCCTTCTTTTTATTAAATGTTTGTTAAATATGAGATACTATTAACTACGAAAAAAACACACTTTTTAAGAACGCAGTATTTCCCCAGACGTGTCAGTCAGTTCTTTTTTAGTTTAGTATGCAATCTTTCGTACTATGGTTACTTTTTCAAGCGACAACAACTTGTTATTTATTTATAAGTTTAGCGTCAAGTGAAAAAAAACAAACACAGACTAACTTAGTGTATACCCTTACGAATAGTACATTTCTGTATATGGGAAACTAGTGCTTATGTTTTTCAATAGCCTATACTGTAATATGGACCAGGATTGGCTATATATTGATGTGCATAAAAATAAAGCAATGAACGAAAAACCTGCACTACATTTTTACATGCAATATCTTTATTGAAACACAGTTAATTTCTCTTTCATGAGTTAATGCAGGTTTTAACATAAACCTGAACACAAGGTGTATATTAATATGTCATATTAATAAACGTTTATTTCAGTGTATTGTAAAAATGCTTGAGTATTTTTTCTTCTTCTGTTAATTTATGTCTTATTTTTCAGAACACAAAGCACTTAATGCTCTCTCCTGTCAATCTTCCATCACTGTTGAGTTTTCTGGATCCACTGGAGAAACCATTTCATGAGGTAAGTTCTGATTGCATAACATGCTACATTAGGATGTAGATGAGTCGAAGAATGAACCGGAATAAATGAGAGTCAACAACAGACTAATGTACAATTTTTAGATTAAAGTGTAAAAGAGTTGCGAATTGCAATAAGACTGTTGTTATTACTGGTACTGGTATGTAATTTGTGCAACTTTTTCACCCCCATTGTGCTGGAACTTGTGGAATGGTTTTAAATATTTAGGAGCACATTTTTTTAGAAAGATTAATTAGGCAGCTGATCTAATCAAGGATCATATTATTGAACTTTTAAAACTACTGTTAAGATTTAATCCAATGATTTTAGCCCAATGCTTTTAACACTCAAACACAATCCTGTTTCTGCTTTTTAAATTTAAGTTTTAACTGAACTGTGAGAGAATACTGAGTCTTGGTATCAACTTGATCCATTGTTGATCTCTGAAAGAAGTAAAACAAGTATGACATTAGTGAGCAGCAGAGCACACGGCCGACAGGTTTGACTTGAGGTTTGAAATAGCTTAACTTATGAAGTATTAGAAATAACATAATGAGTAAGATGATATATTCATAAAATAAAAGCAATTTTTACTCACACTTTCAGCGCCCAACAGAAGTCTTTGGGGAGGCACAGTCCGACTAAAGTTAAAGTTTCAAAAGTGAATCAAAGTAAGCATAAGAATCAATCAAGCGTCAACTCGCTTTCTGTTTGCATGCAAGTTATAGCGGTAGCTGATCTTTCCTGCAATCCCGTGGTGCGGTGGACACTCAGAGCTGAACGTTTCGTCAAAGTCATTAACAAAAGGTGACAAGAAACAGTCAGCACCCTGGCTGAAGGTGGTTTTACAGCTACATTTCCAGTGAAATGTATCGTGTGAACATTGTTAAGTTTAAGTTTTGGCACATTTTGCATTTTTAGAGAGGCTGATTAGGTAGCCCAACTATTAGTAAAGCTGTTTTGCATTGTCTAATCAACTAAAAAGTTGAAAACCAATTAAGCATGCAAACACACAAACACAATCTTGTTTCCATTTTCCTTTAATTGTAAGGTTCACTGAATTGTGAGAGAATAATGAGTCTTGGTATCAGCAGTTTTTGGCACAGTACTTGTATCTCCATCGTCGATCTCTGAAAGAAGTAAATGGAGCACCACATTAGCGAGCAACAGAACACACATTGTGACATGTTTGACTTAAAATGGCGTTTCTTGTTAATTGTTAAAAATAACATGAGATTATATATTGCTAAAATGAAAGCAGTCACACTCACTCATAAAAATCTTGGTGGTAGCTTCCAGCACCCACCAGAACATTGTGGTGAGGCACATTCCAGAAGAAGGTCTCATCAAACCAGTTCACATGTGACGTCCACTGACAGTTGTGAGATATGCATGCACTTCTACAGCAGTAGAACTGCCATCTGTGTAAAAATACTGTATCGACATCAGCCCAGATGAATCTATCAAACATCAGAATCTATCAAACATCCTTTTACTGTCAGAGATCAAGCTCACCGTCTGTCCTCATAAAAGTTGCTGTGGTAGCTGTTCATTCCTGCAATCGCATAGTGGGGTGGACACGCAAAGCTGAACGCTTGGTCAAAGTTATTGATGTAAAATGAAAAGAAACAGTCTCCACTGAGGTTTATGGTAGGTTTACAGCTAAATGCCCATAGCCGGTCCTCATAAAAATCGTGATGTTTGCTTTGTTCGCGTTCATTTAGAATTAAAAAAATACATATGATTTTTAATTGCAAAATCACAGTAATTATAAGTACATTTTTATAAACATTTAAATATTTTATCCATGGCAAAACTAACCCTAACATATAATTTTTGAATTATGTCTTGGTAACCATTTTTATAAACTCACCTCATTATATAAGATATAGACTGACTTGGAGGGCATTTTAAATTTAAAGGCTCATCATAGTTGTTTTGCCAGCCTGTGTGGAGGTAGATACTAAGGATGCAACAATACAGTAAGTCCACGGTTCAGTACGTACCTCATTTTTAACCACGCTTTTCGGTTCGGTTCTGATATCTTGCCACTTCAGTGTGGGGTTTTTTGCAACAAATTAACAAAATACTCCCAAAAACGTCTGTACAATGGAAAAAAGCGTGGTTTAGTATATGTCTGCTTAATGTTTCTTTTGAGAGAGGTATTATTTTTTCGATTTTTACGCAAAATAGAATGGGTTTCATTCATACTGGACGCCAGAGGGCGACCTCGTGCAAAAAACCAGCATATGCGTCAAAGAAGTAGCACTAATCAGTGTTGCCAACCTAGCAATTTTGTTGCTACATTTAGCAAATTTTCAGACTACCCTAGCAACTTTTTCCTCCAACAG
>JAHKKF010529905.1:7577-22742 GCA_019740295.1 Labeo calbasu | reverse complement strand
TTATATACTGCCAAACAGGAAGTGACAGTAGAAGCAGCAGAGGGAGCATGCAGGCAGTACTGGGGTGAGGGCTCCCTCTGCTGGCTTGGCGTTACAAGGCTAAGGAGGTCTAGTCTCTTGGAAATGCAGAGAAGAGTCCACTGACAGGTTTTCTTCAGCTTTCCTTTAGGCTTGTGTTGTGTTTACAATTGGCTAAAAAGGAAAAAAAAAATCAGTCCACAGTTTAATATGATAAGCTATTAAATTCCTTATAATGCAGTGATGATAAACTTACTCTTTGTAAATGAGTAGTCAAATTAAAGAGAGATACTTTAGCTCCATTCCTAATCATGACGGTCTGACATTGTCTTGTCAAAGTGCTCACTGTACATATTGTGCTCATAACACAATTTAGTTTATGATATAAACTACAATATAAGTTAAAACCTAATAAAAATTCATTTAAACTTCATGATTTCTTATAACTATTTTACAACTAACTAGCGCTTGCTAGCTATTAATAGTCTGTCACTGGTGGTCAGTTAAGCTGTCAATATAATGTTAAAGTTAAAAACAAGCAGAAAAAACTGCTCAGTCTTACCTGTGCAAGATAATACCCTGAGATCTGTTTTTATTCATGTACGATGGTTTGTAGATACCCAAGCTGCAGACGATTCAGGTATCGTTTCTCTTGTACTGATATGAGAGTTATGAAGAGTTGCCCTGCACAATATGGTGGAGACGCTGACGTGCCGTTGAGCGGCCAATTGGGCGTCTAGGTATTTATATATATCTATATTCCTAGTAACCTTTCAGACCTTGATTAGCTTGTTCAGCTGTGGTTTTTTTTAGTTGCTAACAAGTGTTGTTCAGTACTGAAGCCACTTTTTTTAAAACTGTTCATACAATCTGCATTACCGACATGAATCTTGCCAAATTCTTTATCTCCCCTCCAAAACTCACTCAGACCAACAAAACCCTTCATATATGTTTCAAAATGAGCTTGTTTCACCATAACACTGGCAACAATTCTCATTCAGAAAACATACATTTCATTCATACCACACTGATCTAAAAAATACTAACAGGGAGCATTACATAAACTTTGAACTTTAATCTTTGAAGTTTGAATGATTTGTCACATAAGTATTTCATTAGAGGATAAGAATAACATCTTTTCTTTTTACTGACTGTATTACAGCACAGAGAATAAATAAGAAAAGTAGCATTTTCATCCCTATATCTTAGCATACCAAAAAACAAAAACCCATCAACATTTACAAAATTAAAAAAAAAAATATATATATATATAAATATAAAGTAGTAAAAATATATATAAATTCCTGAAGCAAAAATTACTTAAAAAAACCCATCAATAGTATGTCCAGTAAAATGAGGTATGTGGAGTATTGGAGTCCCAGCTGCTCCAGGAGGCTTTTCTATGTGGAGTTTGTATGTTCTCTCCGTGTTGATGTTAGTTTCCTCTGGGTTTCTTCTACAGTTAGTAAAATGAAAAGATGTTATTTTTATCCTATAATGAAATACTTTTGTGACAAATCATTCAAACTTCAAAGATAAAAGTTCCTAGTTTGTGTAATGCTAACAAGTTTATTTTGAGACCTGTATGAAGTGTTTTGTTGGTCTGAGTGAGTTTTGGGCTTGATATCAAATGTTTGGCCAAGATTCATGTTGATAATGTAGACTGTATGAACGGTTTTGAAAATGTAGTTCTTGATTAGTACATGTCTTAACTTATTCTTAGTTCATATTAACTTTATATTAACATTGTATATGTTACATGATAACAAGTATGTATTAGTACATGACAATTCATGTACTGTTATTGTAAAGTGTTCCTGAAAAATGTTTGGTGATAGTGCTGTCTTATCTAAGAAAGACACAGTCAGAGAGCTATTTCTACAGGTGTTTTTCATTGCATTCCACTGGTTGAACAACCATGAGACTAGGACACCTTCATAAGAGACCCTGATAAAATGTCCATAACACAGCAAAATTCTGAAATCCTTTGGAAAGAACATTTCTATAAAAGGTAATGGTATGCACCTAAAATATCTGGCAAAGTGAACAGTGCACATGTCACAGATTACTTTGGCTGTGTTTCCCTAAGCAAACATCAAAATGTTATAAAGAAATCCCTAAGTTGTTATGGTTATGTTATGGCTTTCAATGGCTTAATGAAACTCTCTCTCTCTCTCTCTCTCTCTCTCTCTCTCTATAATGACATCCATGAAAAATGTAGGAAGACAGAAAGACAGACAAGCAGAATGATAGATAGATAGATAGATAGATAGATAGATAGATAGATAGATAGATAGATAATGTGGGTGATTTTATTTATCAAATTGTTCATAACCATTTTAGACAGCACACAGCAAAGCAGCTTGCACATGGGCTATAAAACAAGTTTGTTCTGTCCCAGTCTGTTGGAAAGGGGTGGAGCTCTATTATGTGTTTGTTTGAGACAGGCTGAAGAACAATAAACATGACCTTAGCAAGTAAGAGCTTCCTCATAATTAGACTTCCCTCATTTAATGTAATTAATGCATATTGTCATGTTAAACCCTGATTAACTTCATTAAAAAAAAAACAAAAAAAAAAACTGTATAGTAGCTGTTGTGTAACTGTTGTGTACACTATCATGTTTCACATGACATTTCTGCCTCATTTAGTCTTGTGTCTCTTTCTAAGAACACCAACACAAAACTTGAGACCCTGAAACTCCTGAGACCCTGCGTCCTCATGTGAGGACAATGTATTTTAGTGAATTTCTCTGAGACTGTACATGCCACAGTTTTAAGTCTGAATGTCCAGTACAGAGCACATTCAGGGCTTTTCAGAGATACTAAATATTTGGATGTTTCACCATGACCGCTCCCTCTCCTTGGTCTTCAAAAATGTCTAATATTAATTTAGTGGTACTCCTAACACATTAATATGCAAATTAAATTTAGTTTATATTTACATTGTATAAAATGAGAAAACCCATTTATAGCCTTTTTACACACATTTTACATAAATAAAAACGGTATATAAAATCATTTTGTTACAACATAGTTGAGTAAAAAAAAAAAAAAATCCTGAAAACTAAAAATGCATTAGTGATTAAAAAAAAAAAGTTTTTGCCTATGCATTTATTCATGTCTTTTTTTTTTTTTTTAAATTGAGTCTTGAGGACATAGCATAACTTATGAATGAAACATCTTTTTTTTTTTTTTTTAATGCTGTAATGACATGGAAAAAATACTAATTTTTTACTACATTTTTTCTCGGGTCTCAGGAGGTTAAAATATTTCATAAAGTTGAAATCATAAGTGAAATGAATATACAGAGGATTAAAGAGATGCACATATCTATCAGTCTTATCTATCATAATCTGTAGCACATTAACCATTTATGATACAAAACATGTCAAGTCTTGTGTTGTTTTGCTAGGACTTCCATTAATGTCACCAAACAGCAACACTTTCGCTTTCAATTCTTGGCAGCTTAGGACATATGAATCTGTAAAATGCCATTGTTGTCACATGATGACAAATTCTCTGCAACAGATCTCAGCATGCCCTGATGGAAACGGTCAAGGCATTGAGAGCTCTCATATTATATGACTTGGTGAACTCGGATTTAAATATGTCAGATATGTGGCTATTTGCACTTTGACTTGTCATAGCACACGCATATCATTACTCTTTTCTTGATTTTGATTGCTTCCTTTTTGTTCTTATTTGTAAGTCTCTTTTGATAAAAGTGTCTTTTTTCCCCAGCTACCCCAGCTTTCTGGCTGCTGGGCTGCTTTTGTCATCCCTTTATTCAGAATTCTAAACACTTAGGGATACGCAGGAAAAGGTACATTACCATCTTGCTCCAACCAAAGTGACTAGCACCTGATGTCAAAATTTCGACTTCCCAACTCATAAATACAAACTACCCAGGATGACTTGAATGCACCGTAGAAACCTTCAGGCAGGTGTGTTGGGCAAGTTAGAGCTAAACTCTAGAGTATGTTGGCCCTCTGAGAGCAGGTTAAAGTTCCTTTTCATGAAAATTACCATCTGTCCCCAAAAGGTGTAAACTATCCATGTCTAGGCCTTGATCAATGCAAATTCCAGTTGTTAGTTCCTGTCTCCATTTGGTGGATGTTTGTCTTTGTCAACTAAAGGAAAGTACTAAAGGAAATGTTGCAAGAAAATCAGCACGCTTCTGCAGCCGGATGAGCCTGTAGAATTACTGTGTTTAGTAGTTTTTTTCTTAAGTTAGGTGTGCATCCTTTACTCTCGGATTTATCTTTGAGAATGTAATGTTTTGTTTTGATTTGAAATTACAAAACCTACATTTGTAAATTGAAAACCATGTTTGTAGTATTTGTAAAACCTAATTTTTCCATCTTAAAAATAGATCAAAATTACAGCCTATGCTCTCAATGTCAAATGCTGAAACGTTAATTCATGCGTTCATGACCTCAAGGTTAGATTATTGTAATGCTTTATTGGTGGATGCTCTGCGTGCTTTATAAACAAACTCCAGCTGGTTCAAAATGCAGCAGCTAGAATTCCTAGAACCAGGAAGTATGACCATGTTAGCCTGGTTCTGTCAACTCCGCACCAGCTCCCTATTAAACATCAAATACATTTAAAAATCTTGCTAATTACTTAAAGCACTGACTGGTTTAGCAACTCAGTGTATGAACAAGCTCATATTGCATTATAGTCCTTCCCATCCGCTGCAATCTCAAAACTCCAGCCATTTGATAATACCTAGAATATCAAAATCAGCTCCAGGCGGCAGATCATTTTCCTTTTTAGTGCCCAAATTCTGGAACAATCTATTTAGCGTTGTCCAGTAAGCAGGTACAATCTCTAGGTCTAAATCTACATTAAAGACCCATCTCTTTAACCTTGCATACACAACACACTATCACATTTCTATATTGTTTCTGGATTGTTAGGCTGCATTAATTAGGTCATCCGGAAATGGGAACACTTCCCATAACACCCAATGTATTCGTTACATCGTAAGAAGAATGGCATCTATATGATTACATTCTCATATGATTCCTCAGCTTTTTTAAAATATTTTTTTTTATATTAGCCTAAATAGGCTGACAAAATACGCAATTACTGTAACTGTGAAACATTATGTAAGATGGCTAATTTTACAACTTCCCTTACAAAAATTAACCATGGCTTTACTATTAAAATAAACAAATAGCCCATTATATATATTTTATTATATAAAATAAATACAAGTAAAAAATGGTTAAAAACTAAACTAGTTAAACCATGATAAATTAAAAACACTAATCATACTTTAACCATGGTATGACGTCTATTGGACATTTCCTATCAGATGTCAAATAGACGTCTATTAGGTGTTGTTAAGATGTTTATGATTTAGAATGTATGTAAAACTGACATCTTACAGATGTCTGTCAGATGATTGTACACAGCAGATGGTTTCCAGATCAAGTGATCTTTAA
Source organism: Labeo calbasu (assembly GCA_019740295.1). Lineage (NCBI taxonomy): Eukaryota > Metazoa > Chordata > Actinopteri > Cypriniformes > Cyprinidae > Labeo > Labeo calbasu. The sequence continues at coordinate 17,269 of JAHKKF010529905.1, read as the reverse complement.
CAGACATCTTGCAGATGTACGTGTGCTATCTGGGAACTCTCTAAAATGTGCAATCTACTAGAACAAATTACAAGTGAAAAGAAGAAAAACAGTAAAACAGACTCACTCTGAAATATAGTACAAAGAAAGGTATGCTAGAATTTGCTTACTGTGAAATGGGTGCTACTGTGGGAAACCACTACCATTTCAAAACAGGCACAACTGGTTTCTTGGCATCAATAAATTAAGTACAGCTTTCTTGCATACTATTGTTGGCATGCAGATAAAAGTCCAGAAAACTATAAATGATAGTACTGAAGAGTATTAGTCTTCAGAGAAATTGTTGTTGTTGTTATTATTATTATTATTACTGTTATTTTTAAGGCTTTTTACAATACAGATTGTGTCAAAGCAGCTTTACAGTATTAAACAGGACAACAGTGTGTCGATAATGCAAAAGGACAATAGTAAACACTCATTCTCCTCTGGCCAGACGAAACCAGCAATTTAACAGAGTCGATTCCTCTTTCGCATCTCCTTATATACATATTAGGGATTTCCAAATTAGGTAATTTGTGCCCTTGATTCGTTCTGAGTCATTCAGTATTGAGTATCTGTTGATATCTGTGCACAATTCAAGTAAGTTATAGTGATTAAAATCAATCCAATATACACATAGTTGCGCAGAGATTAAAAGTAATTTACGTATAGTACAGTATAGTATACTATAATATATAATTATTTGATACACAACTCTCTTTATGCACACACTATTATTCAGAGAAACCTCACAGCTCAAGCTGTATATGGTGTATATTCATTTTAAGATGAAATATTTAAAGACCCACCTTTTTAACCTGGCTTAAACCTGGCTCTAAGGCATTTGTAGATGAATGCATTGTTTGTTTGTTTGTTTGTTTTTGGTTGTGCTGTAATTTAATCAGAAAATGCCAGGGTGGAAACATTTATGACGCAGGAAGACTTTTTCATTCTTTTGAATAATGCTAAAAAAATGCTAATCCTACAAGCCTCAGAGGGAAGCATGCAGCCTTCAAACTGTGAAGCATCCACACTTGATGCATCCTTCAAAATAAGCTAAATTAATAATGCATCCATAATACATAATATTCATAATAAATAATAATAAATGATATTTATAATATAATAAACAATCATTTACGTTTTGGCTTTGAATCACACATTTCACATATGCCAACAAGTCATTTTGCTCTATTAATATTATTCTAATATATTATAATCTATTAATTTGATCTATCATTTCTTAAACAAACGTCTATTACGTAACAGTAGATCCCTTGAACGCAACTCAGAAGTGACGCTTGAGTGATCAAGAATATACTTTTTTTTTTATTATTATTCCTCCATCCTCATTTTCTTTCCTTAAATCCTTCCTTCTCTTCCTAATAGGGTGGAGCTAAGACGCGAGGAGAGGAAACGAAGAAAGGAAACGATGGTGCACAAATGGCTACATGCCAAAGACTCTTATAATTGAGACGGACTTAGACGTGGCAACCCAGATATACAGCCTTACTAGGAGGCATCCCTCTAATTTAATACCCATACTTGGCTGGCCTGGTGCTGCTGGCCTGAGACGGCTGTGACGTATTGCTTTCGTGATTCGTCACTGGTCGCTTAGCAACCAAAGTACACAAAGAAGTAAAAAAGAAAAGCGTGAACTGAACGTGTGAAGCTAATCGGGTGCTTTGGATGGAAACGACGATAAAAAGCATAATAAATATCATATAAAACAATGGTAAAGCAAACGATTCAAATCTTTGCCCGTCTGAAACCAACAAAGAAACCCACCGCGGTGAGTGTTTTGCGTTTGTGTACGGTGTTATTCGTGATTGCACTTTTGTGATAGTCAGGCTTGCAGAATATATGAATTGTTAAGAAAGGTGATATACCATTTTGCATCAGCAAGATAAAGTGTGCTTATGCTTAACACATCCTCTTGCAGGAGTACTTTGTGGACAGTGAGGAGCAGGGGGGTAGTTTGGAGTTTGTGGTTCCCAGAGACTTGGCAGATGGTGTTATCAACAATAAGAGGGAAAACTACAAATTCAGGTGATGTGGAGGAAAATTAAGAGAAATTTAATAAAATGCAATTATAGGGTTGGTTTGCCAGACAATTAATATCCTTGCATGCTTAATAAAGTGTCATTTTTCAAATGACATCTCCTGTTTAAAGATGCAGTAACCTAATAAAAATAATAAATTGCTGGATAAAACCAGCAATGTTTTGAAACATTTTTAAATCGAATTAGAGCAGATTTTGTCGTAATTAAGTATATAGATATGTGACTAAAGTAAAAGCAAAAATGTTTAAAATAAAAATAATAAATTGCTGGATAAAACCAGCAATGTTTTGAAACATTTTTAAATCGAATTAGAGCAGATTTTGTCGTAATTAAGTATATAGATATGTGACTAAAGTAAAAGCAAAATTAGTTTTTCTTTGTCATTAAACAACCTATTTCCACTAAAATATTCCTTCACTATAGGTTTCAGAGGGTTTTTGACCAAACGGCGAATCAAGAGGAAATCTTTGAGGCAATTGCAAAGCCTGTTGCTGAAAAGTGAGTTGATTTTTTTTCTTCTCTGAAGAGTTCTGCATGAAAGGTGTGCTTGTGCAAGCATACATTTCAGAAATACATGTTTATATTAATTGAGAAAACTACAGATATGCATACTATTCAAAATTAAGAAAAACAGTATTTGGCATCATTCGTAAGTATTATTCATTATTTAAATATTAATATATGTATTTCCATTTCACCCAAAATGTCACTTACTCCCTTCTGGTTCTCACGCCTCATTATGTACATCCAGTAAAAAGACCTTGGTCCTCATTTATAAAATGTTTGTTAGGTGTTTGTTCAAATCATTTTTCATGAGCTGAACTCAAAGATCTAAGACTTTTTCTGTGTACGCAAAAGGCCTGTTGCTCTCACATATTGTTTACAAATCTGTATAAATCTGCGTTGGTGAGCACTTCTCCTTTGCCGAGGTAATCCATCCACCTCACAGGTGTGGCATATCAAAATGCTCATTAGACAGCATGATTATTGCACAGGTGTGCCTCAGGCTTGTCAGTGTAGTTTATCAAATCAGTTCTCATTTTGTCTTGACCTTGTCATAATCAAACAGTTGCAGTGATGTTTAGGGCTGCACGATAAATCGCATTCGATATCCTTGCGCATTTTGTCATTAAAGCCGGTTCTGTAATCAGCAGTAAATCTCCATCACGTGCGTGCTTTCAGATAGAACAGCGTCAATACACAGAGCCGTAGTTCACCAACAAGCTGCGCAAAACTACAGAGACGATGTCATCAATATTATACATCGATATTATCAAATCACGCTGCGATAATAAAGTTGCTTGCGTAGCTTCTCGGTGAACTACGGCGTAAATGCTGCTAAATCTGAAAGCACATGTAAATACCAAATTAGAAAGAAAGACATGAACATCTTGGATGACAAGGGGTGAGTACATTATCTGTCAATTTTTGTTCTGGAAGTGGACTTCTCCTTTAACAAACAGCTCCTCAGAAAGTTCCTCAGAAAAAAACTCATGATTACTCATGATTAGTGATCAACTGATATTGATTTTTTACAACCAGTACTGATACCAATTATTTGCATGTTTATGGGCCCGATAACCAATATGCAGAACCGATATTTATTTACTGTTATAAAGTAAATAAATCACTGAGTGAAGTAAGTCCATACTTCACTCTGGTTTTTTCTACTTTCAGTCATCTTAAAAAAAAAGTGTTGAAAATTAACAAAATCTTTCATGTTACATTTAATCTTCATATTACAACAATAAAAGCATTTTATTTATAAAAATCATCACCTGCAACACTAATAAGCAAAACAAATGTAGAACGTCTAATGTTTTCAAATGGAGAAAATTAATAAAGGACAGGAGTCATCTTCATTTTAAACTACAGTTTTACAGGTTTATAAGCTGTTTAATAAGCTAAAGAGTGAATTCACTGCATAATGTTAATACACTGAATAATATTCTCTGGAATACTGAAATATAACAAACATAAAAAACATCATATTTTATTGCATTTCTCAACTGGTATGTTATATCAGAACGTTTATTTATGCACACAGAAGTATACTCAAACTTCGATCGCTTGCGAAAATTTTAATTTCCATAGAGCTGTATTTAAAAAAGACATTCAGAATATCTCTTGGGTGTTGTCTTCACTGACTTTTTTTGTCTATTCTTTTTTGACAAAATGTCTATTCACATAAAATTTTTGTGACATGTGACCTCAGTTGACCTTATGTAGGCCCTTTTAGCACTGCATTTGCTGTCTTCTGTCTTCTGATTGTAATTCCACAGTGATCTGACGGATTTATGAATGAACCACTCATTTTAAAATCTTCCTGGTCTACTGACATTTGTTAAGACATTTGCTTTAAACATTACAATGCTCATGATAACTTTTGTTCTCTACAATACATAAATCCACTTTACCAGATAAATTAGACAGTGATGCCACAGGTATATATATAGAGCTACTGCACAAACGGATGTTCAAACAGTATTCTAAAGATGGTTACGCACTTGTTTCTCTGGAGAATAAGGTCAATAATCAGACTGTTGGGCATATTTACATGACAGATGTGATTCAGAATGAATGTGGTTTGTATTTGTCTTTTTAGCTTTAAAGAACATATGAGAGAGAGAGAGAGAGAGAGAGAACCTTTCAAAAAATACAGCCCAGCAGAAAATAAAACCATACAAAAAAATTATAAAAATTCCATCTCTCTTTTTATATTATAAGCCTAATAAATAATTGACCTCAGAAAGATACAGAAAAAAGCTACACACTTTTTGTGTGTGTGCTGTACAGGTCTGGTAAAAAGAATGTTTTTGCTCAGGTGGCCGAAATGTCCACCCGATAGAGAAACGTTTTGCTAAGCAAGAAAAAATAAATAGAGGGAACATTGGTGGTGGGGCTGGGTTATACTGATGCTGCACTCCCTCTACCTCAGTGGGAGATGGAGGGACTAAGGGTTCTGGCTTTCTGGGGCTTCATCATAGTCTCCATAATTATGGCCAATGGGTGATGCTAAATCAACCAGAACCCTTCTGCAGAGATTATACCACGAGCCCTCCCTTGAGTAAGAACTCCTACTGAGAAGTGCAGGTTAAGGTGGAGGAGGGTGGTTGGACGAGCTGCAGCTTCCCCAGAGACTGATGATTCAGAGTTTCCGCTTTTTCCTGTCTCGGACACTGGCTGTTCCTAAGCCGTCTCTTCCTCTCATGACTGTTAAAGAGATCATGGAGGTCATTCAGGGGGCCTCCAGTTTCTATTGAATCAAGTCCCCTTGAATTGCTTAACCTTGTTTTACAGTTGTTGCCATGCAAGCAGAAGAGAGGCAAGCAAAAGAGGAAAGTTCAGGGCCCTGCACAAGTCAGTGCAAGTCTGTTGGTGCCAAGTTTAGAAATGACAACACCGCTGCAGTATTCCCAGTCACTACAATTGAATCGGCTTCAGCTCCTGAGTCTGCTGCAGTGTGAAGTCCACTCCAGTGTCCACTCCTGAATTTGTTCCCGAGTCAACTCTAGTCCAGGGGTGGCGAACGTCGGTCCTGGAGAGCTGCAGCCCTGCAGAGTTTTGCTTTAACCCTAATCAAACACACCTGAACAAGCTAATCAAGGTCTGAAGGGTTACTAGGAAGCTACAGACAGGTGAGATTTTATTAGGGTTGGAGCTGAAATCTGCAGAGCTGCGGCTCTCTCTCGAGTTCACTCCGGAAATCAGTCCTGTTCATGAGTCCATCTGAGAATTAACTTTAGACTGTGGCTGTGTTCGAAATGCTATACTATCATACTACTCTTACTATTTCTGCAGTATCCAGTATGTATACTGTGCATAGTATGCACATTTTCTGTATGCATGGAATACCCAGATGACCTACTATATTTGCCAGAATCTGCTAAATATAACTCAAGTACACTGAAATCAATATAGAAGCTGTGTTCGGAATGGCATACTACCATACAACTCCTACTATATTGCAGTATGCTATGTGTATACTGTGAATGGTATGTGAATTTTTCTGTATGCATGGAATACCCGGATTACCTGCTACATTTGCTGAAATTTGATGTATGCATCTGAAGACAGTGCATGGGATACTGTTTCCCAGAATGCAATGCGCTCCATGTGACGTTTCATCTTCAAATGTGTGAGTGAACTGGATGTGGGGAATAGTAATTATAAATGTAACATGTATATGTACATATATGCAACTACAAACCGTCGCTGTGTATCTAAAAACAGTATCGTTAGTAGGACATAAATTGTACTTTAACGTCTATGGCACGTTTCTGATCAAGTAAAATGACGCCACCTTTATCTTTATAGCACTTTATACAGTAGTGATGGTTTCAAAGATATTAAATAATAATAATAATATTGCAGAAATATAATATATAAATAACATATATAAATAAAATAGTATGCAAACAATTATGCAAACAAAATTCAGATTCTGTGTAAAGCAGCTCTAAAAAAAAATGGACACCCCATTTCTTTTTAGAGCTGCTTTTCACAGAATCTGAATTAGGACATATAGATCAATTTGTCAGCAGAGGCTATATACAATAACTCCGTCTGCAAAAGACACATTTTTCTCATTTTCTCAAGAGCCAGCCAAGCCAGGTCTAATAATTCCAGATTTAGTCAAGCTTCAGCCAGTTGAGCCAGTAATGCCAATCCACAAATCCACTTCATTTGGAAATTTACTGAAAGCCTCTGCTTTAGGTTCAGACTACTCCGGTTGATCCTTACTAACTTCTTCATCAGACGCTAGTTGAATTAGCCATTCTTTAACAGAAGACCAAAACTCTCCAAGAATTTTTTTGAACTCTGGTGCAAACTTGCTCTTCGTTATTTCCACACTCTCATCATCATCCATTACGGAATTTACGGAAATTTAAGTATTTCAGTATCTTTTGAAATATCACATAACATATATTACAATAAAATAAAACAAAATAAAATAAAATACTAGGAGAGAAGTTTTGTGGCTTATTGGACCACTAGTGTGCAAACTATTTTCCTACCACATTCCTATCCAGCTTATTTGGTGGTTGTCAGCATTAAAAAGTATCATCTGCTTTTTTCAATGCATATTTTGTTTGTAAAGAATGAAAATAATAGTTAATTTTTGTCAGTTATTTTATCTACGGATCGCTGCATTTCCTACAGATTTCTGCTCATTCAAAATTGGATACAGAAGCAGCGCTGTAAGATTACATTTCATTGAATCCATTACTGAGAACGCACTGCGTGTGTAAACAAGTGTTGTACCTGTTTAAATCATGCTTTCATACGAAAATATTCAGTATCTAGAAGGAGCAAACAAATTCCTTGAAAACTGTCCTCCTAGACCTCCCGACTATGTTTAACATGTGAGTTCTTGCTAAATATGCGGTTATATTACGGGCCGTTGGCATGAATTGTACTCGTGATGGATCGGTAGTGGAGCGCTCTTGGAGCGAGTGAAAACGTACTCGGTTACTGTCGTAACCTCGGTTCCCTGAAATACGGGAACGAGTACTGCGTCGCTAGACGCTATGGGAAAAAGTCCTTTTATCTCATTGACTGAAGCTTTTTTAATAACGCAGTGAAACTGCAAGGACATTGGATCGTGCAGTGAAACGAAACGAACCAATGACTCAGCAGCAGTGCTGCTCGAGCCTATGGCAATGAAGCCCGCCATAGCCCGCCAGAAGGGGCGGGGCCATACGGCTCTATAAGCGGTCACGTCGCCATAGGATCCTCAGGTTACTTCGACTGAAGCGACGACTAAGTTGTGCAGCGACATGGCACGGCTAGTAACGCAGTACTCGTTCCCGTATCTCAGGGAACCGAGGTTATGATAGTAACCGAGTACGTTCCCTTTCGATACTACACTCGTACTGCGTCGCTAGACGCTATGGGAACTGTTCCATACACGCCGTGTCATGGTAGAGGAATGACTAATAAACTTCTGCCCAAGCACCCTTTGGGGGCCTAGAATACAGAAAAAATAATATAGGCTGCAGGTGTAGCCTGAATTCGCTCCCATGGGGCCCGCACAGCCTCTGTAACCCGGGAGCATGCGGGCGGCTCAGTCCGGCATGCTAACTCATAACTACATGCTGCACATAACTAGCTCCATTATACAGAAACGACCCTCGCCTGTAGGGCGGGGACGTCCAGGTTGTAGAACCTAGTGAAAGTGGACGGCGATGCCCAGTTGGCCGCCACACAAATTTCTGCAATGGACACACCACTAGACCACACCAAAGACGAGGCTGTGCCTCGGGTGGAGTGGGCACGTACCCCGATGGGACATTGCAGCCCCAATGTGGAGTAAGCTAACGTGATAGCGTCGATTATCCACCTAGAAGGTCCCTGCTTCGTGACCGGGTGTCCTTTATTGTGGCCACCGAAGCAAACAAAGAGCTGTTCCGACTGCCTAAAGGGGGCGGATTGCTCAATATAAATCCTCAATGCCCTGACCAGTCAAAGTACATTGAACTCCTGGTCCTCCTCTGAGGGAGGGAACACAGAGAGCATAATTACTTGTGTCCGAAAGGGAGTAAAGGGCACTTTAGGTACATATCCATGTCTCGGTTTCAGGATGACTTGGAGTCGCCTGGTCTGAACTCAAGACAGGAGGGGTTTACAGAGGGTGCCTGTAAATCTCCCATATGCTTGACTGACGCTAAGGCCAGCAGCAGAGCAGCTTTAAACATTAGGGGTTGAAGGTCTGAACCCCATAATGGTTCAAAAAGGAGGGCCCTTCAGCGCCCTCAAGATCGTAGAGAGGTCCCAAGTGGGGATAGTGAGGGGACGAGGAGGGTTCAACCTCCTGGATCCCTTCAAGAATCGAACAACCAAGTTGTTCCTGCCTACTGACTGGCGTGCTATTGGGGCATTGGAAGCCATTATAGCAGCTACGTAGACCTTAAGCCGATATGTCACAGGAGGCTGGGTCTTCGCCGCAGGTTGAGCTCCGAGAACCGATGTTGGTTTCTCCAGAGAGGGGCCAACAGAAGAAGCTTGTGCTTCAAGTTATCACCTGATGACTTGCGGGGTCAAGAACATCTGGGAAAATGTGTAGAGGAGGAGGTTGGGCCAGTCCCTATCCTTCAAATACTAAATTGAACAATGAGAGTTGTCTTCTGAGGTGAAAAGGTCAACCTCTGCCTTGCCAAAGATCTCCCAGATTCTCTGAACCATCTGTGGGTGAAGTGTCCACTCACCAGAGGGAACATTGCTTCGTGATAGCATATCTGCACCGTGGTTCAGTCTGCTCGGTACGTGTGTTGCCCTCAGCGAACGCAAGTTAAGCTGAGCCCATTCCAGAAAGCACCATCGCACAGAGCTCCCCAACCCATGTTGGAAGCATCTGTCATGACCATCTTCCTGCTGCACACCTCTCTCCGTCCACTGCGAGTCCTTCCAGGGGATCAGGGCTTTTACACAGGCCTGGTCGACCCTGATACACAAGCGTCTGTAACGCCACGCATGAGATGGAACCCGTGGTTTCAACCAATACTGAAGGGGTTGCATACGAAGCAGGCCCAGCCTTAGCACTGGGCCTAACTGAAGCACTAGAGACGCAGGGGCCATGAGGCCCAGCATCTTCTGAAATGCCTTAAGAGG
>JAHKKF010529900.1:0-20010 GCA_019740295.1 Labeo calbasu | reverse complement strand
TTACACTACTGTGAAAATGCAGATGCACAGATCCTGCCATCCACACCAATCAGGCATATAAGTAAATTAATACAATTATTATAATAATAATACAATGGAAAGATATAAAATTATGACATTAAATGTTCATTCTTAGAATTACTGCAATAGTTAGTCTTATTTTTCATCTTGAATTCATCCCTTTTAATAGGTCTTTTTAATTGTCTTTGTAATTTTTATCCAAATGTATTACTAAAATATTAATAAACTTGTTGTTATACTACTGTTGTGTTTAATTTTCACTGTTTCAAATTCAGGTGAATGACCATGTATGTTCATTAATACAATTCAACATGAACCTTTATTAATAACTTGATGACACTTTACAATAAGGTCCCATTAGTTAATAAATTAACTAGCATTAACTAACAAAAAGCAATACATTTGTTACAGCATTTATGAATTTTTGCTATCTTTATTTAATAAAAATATAACTTAATTATTTTAAACTGTTTTTGCCAGCTCATGTCCATTAAATAATAACAACAGAAACAACTTTTGATTATTGAAATATTAAAATATTAAAATAACATTAATGATTCAAAGATGTAGTTAGTGTTAACAAATGAAAAATCATTCTATAATATATATATATATATATATATATAATAATATATATAATAAAAAATAGTTGTATTATAATAATTAATATTAATGCCACTATTATTAATTAAAACATACATAATAAGCACAACTCTTATTTAATCTATTTTAATTGTTAATTTTAAAACTAATTAAACTTGCATAAACTAAACCGTAAATGTGAAACATTTTTTTCCATTTACACAAGTGTCTGTTATTGGTTGAAGTGGTCTGATAATTATGTAGTGCAATGTTTTAATTAATGTTATCTTACAATAATATCACGTTACCATAATATATATGATAAAAGATTTGATACTTTTGTTTCTCTGCACTGTGTACTTTCATACAGAGCTGGAGGGATGCCACACACACAGAGTTCAACATCTTTTATATGAGAAACCAAGCAATCCATAAGAACAGAGTGAAAGGCGCTGTACGTCTGTATTCGGTATTCACAAAGAGCCTGGGAAAAAGACACACACCCACACACACACACACACACACACTCACACCCACACAACCACCTGTTTGTGGCCGAGTCTGCTGCTGTGAATTAAACAGCTCTATAGTTCTCCAAAGCCTTTGATGGAACTCAAAACCCTTCAGCTTCAGAGTGTGTGTGTGAGAGAGAGTGAGCAAGAGAGAGCTATCAATGGAAACAAAATAGATTTAGACACATCAAATGACCTTTTAATGCTTATAAAATAATAACAGTAGCAAGGACTGCCAGTGTAGAAAACTAATGCGTTACTAAATATATTTTCCATCGTGAGTTTTTTACAAGTCCTCTATTCTTAGAGCACCACAGTTGCTTACAAAACAACACTGTGTCATGCATTTTAATGCGTTACACACTATTTTCAGACAATATCACAGATACGTTTACAGAAAGGTATATCTGGGCTGGTGCTGTCTGGGAAAGTTTATGTTCATTGTGACTTTTGTGATATGCAATCTTAGCTCAAGGCTCTCTCACAGCCTGAAGGTCACAGGCCACATACAACAGGAGGACGTTAAAATGCAGGTCAAGTTCTAGACACTCTCGCTGGAAATCCCCTGGCTCTCTTCTCTTAGATCTTGTGTCCGGCTATATATACCCACTCCACGCTCGTCTGAGACACTCACACACTACAGATTACTTAAGAGAGGCAGGGCTTCACTTTTTGAAAGACAAACACAATGTCCCTTTCTGTGCCTTATCAGTAACACTATGCCACCGAGCTAGATCCTCTGGCCTCCACTGTGTAACAGCCCTAAATGTTAATAAACAAAAACTTAAAACTAAAAACTGAAATACAAAACAAATTAAACTTAAATTAAACTTAAAAAAAAAAAAAAAAAAACTGTAAAAATGGCAAAAACACTTAAATTGAAAATTGAAAGTAAAAAATAAAAGGTATTTCAAAATATTAAAAACTGTAACAGTATATAAATAATACTAAGAACATTAATAATTATTATAATAACAGACACCGAGTTAATCATTAAGCTAATGTTTTATGAGGAGGAAGTGAGGGTGTAAGTAAACTTAAAAGGAGAAATGAGCCCTCAATGTTTGTTCTCTGTAAAGAATGAAACTCACTGCTATCGACTTAACGAATTGGAGTATAATCAGTTATATTTGTTATAACTGCAAATTCTGAGGTCAAACTCCATGCTTGTCATATTAGTAGCAGCGCTAATTCCTAATGTGGAACAATGAACAACAAGTTCAACTGAACTGTGATAAGTGAAACTGTAAAGCTGATATAGCTGATATGTAGATCTCATATCTACAGTCTGCTGAGATATGATACAGTCTCTCAGTAGTGAGTAAAAGTAGACGCCAGGCCTATTGATTCAGATAAATGTAGACTGAATGACAGGATACATATGGCCGTCCTTCATAATGCTACAGCGTTGCTGCAGGAGTGTTTCTCTGCAACTTCGGTCAAACATCCTGTTTCTGGCAGGCTCTGGTTTTCCCTGAGCCATTCAGCAGAAAATGAAACCGATACTTCATATGCTAAAATAACAGGATTTTGTGTAAATTATGTAACTTATGTTCAAGATCCAGTGATCAAAACAGGATGAGGGAAGTGTCTGATGATTGATTATCTAACATCATATTTGCACTTGTAAAGGTAACCAGCCTCTTTAATAAACATTAATCCTACATTGTACTACAGGAAAACAATTATAGACTCTAGAATAAAATAAAATACAAAATATTTTAAATAAAATATTTATTTATTATACACTGCCGTTCAAAAGTTTGGGATCAGTAAGATTTTTCGAAAAAGTTTCTTATGCTCATCAAGGCTGCCTTTATTTGATCAAAAATACAAAAAATATATGTAATATTGTGAAACATTATTATGATGCAAAAATAACATTTTTCTAATTTATTCCTGTGATTAAATGTGAATTTTCAGCATAATTTCACCAATATTCAGTGTCACATGATCCTTCAGAAATTATTCTAATATGCTGATTTATTATCAACACTGGAAACAGTTGTGCTGCCTAATATTTATTTTGGAACCTGTGATACTTTTTTTCAGAAGTCTTTGATGAATAAGGAGTTTAAATGAACAGAATTTATTTTAAATAAAAATCTTTTGTAACAATATACACTACCATTCAAACTATTTTTTTATTCTTTTTTTTTAATGTATACTTGTTTAATGTATACTCAAATTGATAAAAAGTGATGGCAAAGACTTATGTTAGAAAAAAATTATATTTTGAATAAATGCTGTTCTTTTAAACTTTTTATTTATCAAAGAATCTTGAAAAAAGTATCACAGGTTCCAAAAAAATATTAAGCAGCACAACTGTTTCCAACATTGATAATTCTCAGCATATTAGAATGATTTCTGAAGGATCATGTGACACTGAAGACTGGAGTAATGCCTGATGATTGCTTTGCATCATAGAAATATATTATATTTTAAAGTTATAGTTTAAAGTTACAATATTTTATATTGTAATAACATTTTGCAATTTTGTATGTTTAATACATATGTAACCCTACTAAGGTTTAGTTTATTAGTCTTTATCTTGTGGCATTTCAGGTGTATGTGTTTAAGAACTTCTTTCAAACAAAGTCTTGTGCTCATCTGAGTCACAAGGGAAGGATGAATTTTTACTGAGAGACGGTTTTAGGAAAGCACATGATTCTTCGTATCTTAGGAGGAAATTGTCTTTCATAATAGATGTTTTCCTGTAATTATTATATTGCTGTAGAAATGTGTTTTCCTTACAAATCCACAGCCAATTTTCTCAACTTGACCTGAATCTGTGAACCAACCTTACTGTGTTTATATTTCATTATCAGCTTCAGAGAAAGAACCTTGAGTACAGTCAGTCATGCTGAAGTGAACATATGACTGCAAATTTACCAGAAAGCGGGAATTTTCGAATCACTTGAGAGTGATTGTGCAACTCAAGTCAGCCCAAAACAATGATCATCTGACCCATCAAAACATCCTTTCAAATGACGCTGGTGGCGAATATCACACTCACAGACACAAGGGCTAGTCATGTGATCAGTCTCATGCAGCCGCTGGTGGGTATTTGCATGGGTTTGGTCACAGCAGGACATTTGAAAATCACACAGCAACCAATTAAACCCTCAGTCCTCCAAAAATACATCATTAGATTCATGAGACAAAAAATGAGTTTCAAAGCACAAACAATTATTGGACTCATGTGCCTGCTTGCAGACATACATGTCGTTTAGATGTCATTTTAGAATCACATTCCGACAGACTTTGTAATACAAAAATGGTCAGAACAACCATCTTAAACCTGTTATTTTGTGGTTGCTCTTCAAATAAAAACAGGAAACAATCAGACAAAAGGTAGTTTTCAGACAGGCACCTGCAAAGAAAACAACCTTGCTGTAAGTCCCAGGAACACACAGAGACATGAATATATCCACAGGATATGACTATGACAACATGTCTGCTTTATTACAAAACAACAAACAACAACAATAAGGATGCAAGAACTTCCTCTGCAGGCTGTGAAGCTACAAGGAGGTAAATTTCCTCTCTATAATTAAAGTAAAATCCCAACGATGAGCAGAAGAGCAATGAAATACTCTGTCATACGATCAGGCATTTCCTTTGAATAACATACTAAATTGTTTACCAATGAGATTGTGTCTTTACTTTTTTTAGTCTACATTCATTTTTCTTTCGTTTTCCTTGAGTCTTTCCATCTCCGGAAATTCTGTCATGCCAGTGGGACAATCTCCCATCGTTAACCTACATCAGTGTTGACAGTCGTCACGTTCTCTGGCCGTCTGGACAGAAGTTAGCAGTAGCGGTTAGCTGTTCTCGAGGGACGTTCATGTCACCGCACCCCCTTTATCATCCAGATTTAATCAGCACAGACACTGTGATAGAACCACAGTCTGTTTAGGCCTCAGCTTCACCCCTCTCTAAATTATCCACGCTTACTGCTGGCAGCATATGCTGTTTAAATGTATGCGGTTTTACCAAACAGGAAGACTTGTGTTTATATGCTATTAATGTTTTTTTTAAACCTGGATAACTTCAGGAAACCGTGAGAAAAACGGCAAAACCGTGAGAGTCACAATGAAATCAAAACTGACTTATTTGCATTGGAATTTTGCAGTATTTCATTATTATTATTTTTTAAACATTTTAAAATCAAGATCAAAATAATGAGGACAGGTCAATCTATCACTCACATGAGATTGCAGCAATAGCAAACAACAATGATCCAATGAGCCAATTCCAGAGGACAAAATTAAAAGAGAAGTTCACTTCCAGAACACAAAAAAGTACAGATAATTTACTCACCACCTTGTCATCCAAGATGATCATGTCTTTCTTTCTTCAGTCGATAAGAAATAATATTTTTCAGAAAAACATTTCAGGAATGTTCTCCATATAGTGGACTTCAATGGTGCCCCCATGTTTGAACTTACAAAATTCAGTTTAAATGCAACTTCAAAGGGCTCTAAATGATCCCAGCCAAGGAAGAAGGGTCTTATCTAGCAAAACGATCTGTCATTTTCTTAATAAAGTGACAATTTGTATAATTTTTAACCTCAAATGCTCGTCTTGTCTATTCTCTGAGATGCGTATGCAAACTCTGTGTAATCTGGGTCAATACAGTTAGGGCAGGTTGAAAAACGCCCACCTCGTTTTCTTCGTTTTCAACTTTTAAATCATCCTACATCGCTGCAGAAGTATCGACCCAGTGTTTACAAAGTGAACATGCAAAGAAGATCAAACGCCCTTCACAAAAAAAGGGTAAAACAGCGATGTAGGATGATTTTGAAGATGGGAGTTTTTCGACCTACCCTAACTGTATTGACAGACACAGAGTTCGCATTAAAATGTGGGAATGAGTCTTGTAAATTATCGTTCCATGTGTGTACAGAACAGCAGTCACTCCTGCATTTGTAACCATAACAACATTTTGGAGTCTTGTGGGAGTGAATAAGAATTTAGCTGTTTGGTATCTGCCATTTTTTTGACTCTTTTTGTTCGTTTATTTTAACTAAACTACCGCTGATAGACTTGCTGTGTTTTGTTTATGCTCGGGAGGCTGCTTTAGTAGAGCGCTGTCTTTCAGTGTTGCCATGTCCTCATATTTACAAGCGCTTTTGCACACATTGTTCGGTCCTAGCTCATAAGGCTAGGCACTTAGTGGAGTAAATAAAGTTGTCTGTTGCGGATATGAGATCTTTTTTGGTGTTATAAAACATAAAACATTTGGGTGTTTTAGTGTTTTTGTGCTTGTCCTTTTTTGCTGTTGTTTTTTTTTCTATGAAGATCTGGCGACACTGATTCTTTACCGCAGGGCTCATGAGCGCAACTACTCTGTGTCAAAATGTGCTAAGATTAAGCCTTGTTTATTTTCTTGCATCTCACATACAGACGAAGACACATTTCTGATGTGGATTTAAATTCACTGGCACTTTTACTCCTTAGTTGCGTTCTGTACACACATAATTTACTAAATTACGGGAGTGACAACCGCATTCAACAACCACATTAACTCCCAAAAAATACAGGTAGTGTCAACCGCATTTACAGAAAATCTACACAGTTTGTACAGAACTGAACTGAACAACTAGTTGTTAATTACGCACATTAGAAATGTGTCTTCGTCTGTACGTAAGACGCAAGAAAATAACAGTGAAAGAAGTCTTAACTTTAACACATTTTGACACAGAGTAATTGCGCTCACGAGCCTGCGGTAAAGTGTCAGTGTTGCCAGATCTTCAGAGGAAAAACAACAAACAAGGACAAGCACAAAAAAACACTAAAATGCTCAAATGCTCTATGTTTTATAATGTAAAAAAAGAAAATAAATCTCATATCTGCAACAGTGCCTAGCTTTATAAGCCAAGACCAAACAACATGCTAAAAGTGGTTGTAAATATGAGGACATGGCAACACCGCAAGACAGCGCTCTCTAAAGCAGCCTCCCAAGCATAAACAAAACACAGCACGTATATCAGCGGTAGTTTAGTTAAAATCGACATTTAAATGCGGTCTGAAGAAAACAGATGTGAACATCTTGGATGACATGGGGTGAGTAAATTATCAGGAAGTTTTAATTCAGGAGTGAACTAATCTTTTAATAATTTTGTACAGGGGGTTTAGGTTTAAGACTGGATGGCTGAAGAAAAGAAAAAATAAATAAATAACAGCAAAGCAAATATAGATGTAGATCAATCAGCACTGAAGTATTACAATAAAACCAAGTTATTTTAATGTCCTAAATCCATACACAACAGAACAAAAAACATCATGGCAAATTCAGCCTTTTTTGTGCTATTCAAATAAGAGAAACCATAATAATATGCATAAAAATAATAGAATTAATTTACTGTAACACCACACATCCAAGAGGAAGAACCCAGAGTAAATGCAGAAATAATCATAGCAGCTGACTTTGGAAAAATGTTGGTTCATTAACCGCATGTAACTCTGCATGTACAAACACCATGCAACACAACAATAGCGAGAGAAAAAAAACATCCTTTAATGATTTCCTCTAAAATGACTAAATGACATTCATGCCTCTATAATTTGCATCTCCAAAAATAATCAGCCACAAAACAAGAGATTTGCCCCAGCAACACACAAACACACACTACTGCAGGGGCTGCCAAAACAAGGATGAACTCAGCAAGAGTAGCAACCAGGATAAGCAAATGGATGCCAGTGGATCTAATACACACTGACAGTAAAGCCAAAGGGGGAAACACTCATAAAGTCAATGAAAAATGATGATGTGAGGAGATGATGGAGGCTGTAGGCTTACACAGAATCTGCACGAGTAGAAAATCATGCCATTGCACGTCATTTTATGCATATTTATTTGTCTACGTATTAACTATAATACATAAGCACTGTTGCTCACAGTTGAGTGAACTTTTGATCTGTCAATGCTGGTCTCTGAAAATAGCAAAACCCATACAATAAGAGATTTGCTAGAGTAAACATACACTACAACATGAGCTGTTTCAACAAAACAGAGTACTGCTGAGTATATATGAACTCAGCGAGAGCAGACGTTTACACAGAGCAAACAAACATGACAAGAAGGCTGACGCCTCAAACCCACGCTAATAGCAAAATCAAAGAGAAAAGGTCACAATGCATTGATTGCATGCATTAATAAACTAGAGGAGTCACTCAGGAGTTTATTTAACAGTATGGCCTTCCATAGGTATAACTGCAGCTCTCGACAAACTGCATTCATTGGCAATTTGTTACTGCACCACCTCTGCTCCCATGAGAGATGACACCATAACTTCAGTCTCTGGTGATCAGCAATACAAATTAATGCACAAGCATACAGAGCCTGAAACCTGCAGCCGCATGGTGGATGCTCAGAGCCAAAATGGCTGCCTCTGTTTCACCTATGTTGTTTAACATAAGGTTAGGCATCATAAACCAAGCTAGCTGATCCAAAATAAACTAAAAGCAGTTTAAGATCAACCGTGTCCCTCGTAACATCATAAGCAAACCTCACCAACCCCATAAGCAAATAAAGACATGCTCTTGTATCCTCTTACCGCTTCACAGGCGCATGTGCGTTAGAGAAGAGCTCAGTCTTTTCTTGTTTGATGTTCGTTGGGATGTTCCCACTGCTAAGGTTATGCAAAATACTCAAGCAGCACAAAGACAGACAGTCGGAGAGAAGTCATGCTGAAGAACCACACCCACAGAGGAACCTGCCAGCAGGTGCATCTAATTACAACATCCTGTCTACAATGCTCAACAATCTTTTGGCAAATGGAACGTCTGATGCTTCCATGGGATTTGAACTTTGGCTAAGGACACCTTAGCTAACAAACTTAAATTAAGTATAGTGCTTTGTTATGTCTTACTGTTTACCTTACATTGTAAAGGAACAGTCGACGCAAGCGAATTGTCATGTTCTCACCCTCATGTCATTCAAGCTCCATATGCTGTTATATTTTTCAGTGAAGCATTGGAGAATCTTTGGAAGATTCTGGAAGAAATGTTACTAACCTTGTGCAATTCTCAACTACTTGCCTTTCTGTCAAGCTCCATAAATATTTAAATTAGTCAATTGCCATCAAAATTACACTAATTCTTGCTTATGTGGCAACAAATGTGACATAATTTTTAAACTTTGTAGACAAAGGAGAGCTTAGTGGATAGATCAGAGGACTTATGTAAGTTTTAATAACTACTTTTATGATATATTATGGTGCCATTTAGTGTTTTTATTCTTTATGTAGCTTGACTGCCCTTGGTTGCCATGTAATTGTGAACTAAAATGAAATTTAAACTATTAAAAATCATTTTTGTCAATTCAAATAAAGCTAAAATAAAACAAAATGTTAATATTAGATAAAAAAAACTTAAAGAAAATAAAGTACTACATAAAGTTTTAGTAAAATTACTGAAACTAAAACTGCAAAAGCTAAAATAAAATATTTTTAAAACAAAAACTAATAAAAATGAGCATATCACCAAATTGCTGAAACTTAAAAATGAAAATATTAATATATATATATATATATATATATATATATATATATATAAACAATATAAAATATAATATAAATAATAATATATAATATAAATAATACTAAAATAACATTGCTGTTATTATGGATCACAACTAGAGCTGTAAAATAATTCTTAAAATGTTACTGTTGTCATAAAAAAAATAGCAGCATATTGGTTTGGAAAATCATGAGGATGAGTCAATAATTAATAATTTATAATAAATAATTTATATAATAAATAATAATAATTTATTAATAAATAAAAAATACATTTAATTGTTTAATTTTAATTTACAAAGTGAAATATGACCCTTGACCCTTGTATAAATTGAGATTTATACATACAATATTTGATACAACTATTTGAAAATCTTGAATCTGAGGGTGCAAAAAAAAACTACAACTAAATATTGAGAAAATTGCCTTTAAAGTTGTCCAAATGAGGTTCTTAGCAATGCATATAACTAATCAAAAATTAAGTTTTGATATATTTACTGTAAGAAATTTACAAAATATCTACATGGAACATGATCTTTACTTGGCATAAAAGAAAAATCTAAAATTTTGACCCATACAGTGTATTGTTGGCTATTGCTACAAATATACACGTGCGAATTATGACTGGTTTTGTGGTCCAGGGTCACAAATGTTGGCTGCTTGATCCATGCAGGGATTTAAAATACATTCAGCTTGTGACAGCATAGTATCAAACAATCAGATACTATTCAAATTGCAGATTTGTTATCACACTGAAAACATGCCATGCTACATCACTGCTAACAACATCATGCATCACAATACAACAAAGTGCCACACAAACACTTCCCATCGTCTCAGCACATGACACAAGAGGAACTTACAGTTCAGCCCGTCACAGCAAACAGTGAACCTGTAGAAACTTTCCATTTCCTCTAAAGGGATCTTCACCAGGATCCTGCAGTTCTCCGGGGACCGGAGGTGCGTCCCAGTCTCCTCTGTCAGTATCATTTTGCCTCATTCGCTTGGTCTCAGTCTGCCCTGCTGCTCATACCTTCCTCAGTCATTCTCACTTTTACTGTCACATCCTGTCTGTGCTCACATTGCAAATATTCACTCCCCGAATGATCACAGTCTGTCTCTCTCTCTGTCGCTGTATCTTTCTCTGTCAGGTGTGAGTGCTGCAGTCAGGAAGGTGACGCTGTTTTTTCAGTCACGCCCATTTCAGATGCAGGTAACGCCCCACAACAAAGCCGCTCTGCACACACATGCACTCACTACACATCTGTATCTTATCTCACCTGTTCACATTTTCAAATAAACGCAGAAGGAAGAATAATTTATGCAATTCTTTTAACAAACGTAATGGAATTCTTCAGTATTTTTCACATTTTATCACAATTTAATATGATTCAAATATTGTCAAGTAATTAAGATACTATAGACATCTCATTTTTGACTTTTCTTATGTAGTTAACTTCATATTTATTGCATTATTTTAGTGTCATTTGTTTTTGTGCACCTTCTATATATTACCATTAACTTCAGCTTCTGCAATAGCTGCTTGTGATGAACTTCATGACTCATCATTTGCTTTTTGCTTTAAGGTGGCTGTCCTTATGTTATAAAGGTAAAAAACATTTTTTAGCAATTTTGTATATAAACACTTGATTTCAGTTAATGTAATCTTGAAATTAAATGCACAGTAAAAACATATCTGTAAAGCTTAAAACACTGCAACTATATTTTTACGGTAAAATACTGGCAACCACAGCTGCTGTTTTATTGTAAATTTCACAGTTTTTTACAGTGTACAACCCATTGCTATATTTACAATTTAATTTTGTATATTTAATTGTTGTAGTTCATCTTACATATTATTTATGATTTTTATATATGGAGTTATACATTCAACTTAAGCTTGTCAGAAATACTTCTCATAGTCTCAGAGCTCAGTTCAAGGTCTCAGAGGTTATCCAAGCACATTACCTGACTGCAGGGTCTGCGTGTACCTGGTTTGTGTCCTCCAAGGTTTACGAATAAAACAGAACACTGTTTCCATTTCTGATTATCAGGATTTACTTCTTTCAGCAAACACAAAGACTGGCGTAAATGGATCTAGCACCGCTTCACTCTAACCGCTGTCTGTTATACTTTGACCTCACACAAACCGATCAGAAGTGCAGTTAACCATTACCAGACACCACTACAACATACAGCAGGCTAGAGAACTCCACGTGGCCATGATTTATTTAAAAAAGCAGAGCAAAATATATTGAATCTAATATATATATATATATATATATATATATATATATACGTCTCATACTCAAAATATAAGTATGAGCAACACGGTTGTCAGACGTAAAAACACCCGTTTTACTTCGAATATAATAAATGTTAACTAAAATCAAATGTAAAAGGGTATTTTATTTTATTTAAATTTTGTTTAACTTGTACTACAATAATATGTAAACTTAATGTAAAAATTATATTGACCAATTTATAACAAAAAAAATGAAAAATGAAAACAGGAAATATAAAAAAAGCAAATGTAAAATATTAATAAAAACTACACTGAGATTTTTTTTATATTTTTTAAGGCTCTTCTGCTCACCAAGCCTACATTTATTTGATCCAAAGTAAGGCAAAAACAGTAACATTTTGAAATATTTTTACTATTTAAAATGACTGTTTTCTATTTGAATATATTTTAAAATTTAATTTATTCCTGTGATAAAAGCTGAATTTTTAGCATCATTACTCCAGTCTTCAGTGTCACATGATCCTTCAAAAATTATTCTAATATGCTATTTTGCTGTTCAAAAAAACATTTATTATTATTATTGGGTTTAACATTTAACATTTAACATTTAAAACATTTTTTTAGGATTCTTTGATGAATAGAAAGATCCAAAAATCAGCATTTATCTGAAATAAAAAGTTTTGTGACATTGTACACTATACCATTCAAAAGAGTCAGTATAACTTTTTTTGGGAAACAAATGATAGAAATGAATACTTTTATTTAGCAAGGATGCTTTAAATTGATCAAAAGTGATGATAAAGTCATTTATAATGTTACAAAAGATTTCTATTTCAGATAAATGCTGTTCTTCTGAACTTTCCATTCATCACAGAACCCTTACAAAATCCTACTCAGCTGTTTTCAACATAATAATAATAAATGTTTTTTGAGCAGCAATCTATATATCAACTAATATCAGAATATTAGAATGATTTCTGTGACTGGAATAATGATGCTAAAAATTCAGCTTTGAAATCACAGGAATAAATTACATTTTAAAATATATTCAAATAGAAAACAGTTATTTTAAATAGTAAATATATTTTAAAAATTGTACTGTTTTTGTTGTACTTTGGATCATATAAATGCAGGCTTGGTGAGCAGAAGAGACTTCTCTAAAAAACATTTTGACTGGTAGTGTATAATAGTATCTCAACACTGGTGAGCAATAATAACAGTAATGCTTGCCTTAAAAAATGCTACACACAGGCAGTCAAGGAACAATTTGGCTAGAAGCAGCGTACAAACCTCATATTCTAATAATAAAAGACTTTGAAGACTTGCTAAAGCCGGGTTGAGATCAGTCTAAAAAGATAGTCTGCATATGACAGATAATGAAGTCCAAAATAGCTTGTCTGCACAGCGCAGACACAGAACAAAAGAGTGCGACAACATCACAAGGATGCTGGGAGTCTTTTCATATTAAACACACAGAAAGTCAAACATCAAAGAGCAAATACACACACAAACACACTCCGACTTAAGCGGCATCCTGTTATAACCGAGAAGCAGGCACAGAGCGGCTTAAGATCAGAGATTTACTCACATTTCAGGACGTCTGACATCTGCTCTCCAGTACAGATACTGCCACAAGTTGTCCTTGTTTTTCAGTGCGTGTACTCCCTAGTCTGTCCACCGTGTACATGCAAAGCAAACCACTTATTCAGTTTGTTATGGGTGTGTGTGTGGTTATTTTTTTGATAAGTTGAGATGATATGCTATTTGCTCATGTCTATCTGTCTCTCATGCCATGTGTGTTCCCTAAATATACCAGTCCAGCTCTGATGCATTGGTTTACTGTGAAAACAAAACTTTCAGCACAAAGTGTCGGAGCGAGAGAGAACGAGAGAGAGAGAGAGAGAGAGGATGTGTGTCAATGCAATCTGGGCAATGGGCCATCCACATGCATCTCAATGATGTGAGAGAAATCCCACGAGGAAACCACCTCTCAACTTCAGACACACACACAAACAAGCGCACAAACATTTGCTTAAATTGGCCCTGAAACAATTTGGGCACTCAAAATGTAAGAATTTAAATTCAACAGATAATGTTTTGGGGACACCGAATGTTCAAGGAATAGTTCACCCATTCTATTCTTTATTTATGGCTTGTTCACAAGAACGATAACTATTTTAGCGTCCACACCAATGTTTATTATAAGTGCAAGCTGCAGTCCTGACTGCCACTTTAAATGCTTAAGCTCTTTAAAGTCAGATGGACTTTGATTGACTATTAACGTTTTTATTGTTTATTAGCTGGAAAAAATTAGAACTATAACCACAATATTTGGCTGAGCTACAACTATTTGAAAATCTGGAATCTGAGGGTGCAAAAAAATCTAAATATTGAGAAAATCGCCTTTAGAGTTGTACAAACAAAGTTCTTAATGTATATTACTAATCAAAAATTACGTTTTGACATTTACGGCAGGTAATTTACGAAATATCTTCATGGAACATAATTTTAATATCCTAATGATTTTTGGCATAAAACAAAATAATACATTTTGACCCATACCATGTATTTTTGGCTATTGCAACAAATATACCCATGCTACTTAAGAAGAATAGAGACTGAAGTTTTCAGGCTTCAAATATACACAAAGGCACCATAAAAGTATAATTAAAGTCCATTTAACTTATGTGCTATTTGATTTTGGTCACACTTTATTTTTAAAGTCCAGTTCTCACTATTAACAAACTATTAACTATGACTTTTGCCTCAATAAACTCCTAATTTGCTGCTTTTAATAGTAAGGTTGTGGTTAATTTTACATAAGGGATGTAAAATATGATCATGGAGAATATGTGCTTTTTAAGTACTAGTAAACAGCCAATATGTTTATAGTAGACACGCTAATAACCAGCTAGTTAAAATCCAGAACTGGTCCCTACACTAAAGTTATCCCGTGATTTTCTTTCAGGTGTTTGTGAGAAACAAACCTACATTTTTAGTAATTATAAAACATTCGTACTTTTGCATCCTTTCTGAAGTGAAAGTTTCAGTTCTCGTTCATTGAATCTGCATCAAATAGATTGGTAATTCTTCAAAATGTTGCAGTTCCTCAGAATAAAGAAAGTCATATGAGTTTGGGGTAACATGAGGTTGAGCAAATGATGGCAGAAGTTTTGTTTTTGGTTGAACTACTCCTTTAACCTTTTACGTCACAAAGTGTCCTAAAACTGAAAGACTCATAATCTAACAGAGGCAGTCAGCAATTTCCATCCTGTTTCCTCAGCAAAACCATCTGAAAGCTACTACACCACACATACACAAACTGATATTCTGGTCTCTCACCGTTCCAGTCCCTCCAGGAACTCTTGCGGCTGAAGGTTGTGAAAGGAGAGAATGGGACCCCCTGTAAAACCGTAGCCGAAAGGTTGTAGAGCAGCTGGGTCAGTCGGGACAGGATCCGCTGTGGGGCGTCCTGGCCCTCCCGAAGAAACTCGTGCAGGGACATTTAAACTGGTTTGTTCCTAAACCAGTCTTGACTGGCCTCCAGCCCAAAACCAATTCAGATCGATCCACATTCGGTCCAGACCGATGCTTAAACAGTCCTGACTGCACCAGGGCAATCTGAACTAAGCAAGATCCTCTGTTCCAAGAGAACACTGGGAAGACTACAGCAGCCCAGTCCTGGTCTCAGAGGGCTTCCACTGTCAGATGGGACCCGCAGAGAGAGGCTGCATGCAGACGCATCTCGGACCTCCTGTTTGTAAAGAAACAACCCCGGCATTCATGCACGCTGTCGCAATAAACACACCGATTCTTGCAGAGGAGAGAAGAAGAGTGCAAGAGAGGGGAGGGAGAGTTTTAGCACAAATCCCCTTCTGCTCTGCTAATTACACACACACACACACACACACACAATCATAGACTAATCTCCAGCATTCTTGTGCGCCACTTAGGGGCCAAACTGACTAACTTTCTCTAAACGGAAGACATTTTTTTTTTAGGAATCTTTCAATAAAGCATTTTAAAATATACTCTTGAGCAAAACATAAACATATGCTCTACAAAAACATTCTTAAATATCACGAACGAACAGACAAACATACTTAATAATTTAGGATGAAAATATAAAAATGCATAAAGTTAGGGAATAAACAAACTCAAATAGAAGTCAATGAAAAGTCTTTACCATAACAGAAAAAGCAATGCATATACATGTGTGTGAAGAGGAGTCACACACAAGAGAGATGAACAGCAGGTTAAGCCATCTTAAGGGATGGTATAGACCACCTGCACACCTCTTACATCCACCTACATTCACCCAAATAAATCAGAGCACAGACTGCAGGGATACACACACTAAATAATGCATGGGACTAAAACGAGCATGCTTCTTTATGTGGGTTTGTATAAATCATATATGCAATTAGATGACCATATATAAAATACACTCTTTCATCAACTATTTTATCATGCACTTTTAAAAAACTACGACCATGAATATGCATGGGATGGCTCCACATAGACTTAATTGTCCTGGTTAATGCTCTAGCAAAAAAAATGCATCATTTTGCAAGGTCAAGCAGTGCTTATATTTCAAATGAAGATATAAAAATCTAGTTTACATACGCAGTTAACACAAACAAACAATTCTTAACTACCATACATGACAGGTCACAGTTATTTCCTATCCGAATGAAGTTCTGTCTCTCTGTCTTTTTCACACACAGTCCCTCTGTTTCTCTTTTTGCTCTGAATCTCTCCCTGTTTCACCCTTGGCACTGTCGTCTTCAGAGAACACGAATAAAAGAGGAGAGAAGAGAGAGAAACTGCTTGCCAAGGTTTGGGCAAAGGCCTTCCCAGCATGTAATTTAGCCCTCTAGTTCTCATCCTATTACCACGGTGGAAGTAACCCTACAGAAGAAAACAGCCTCCTCTTGAAAGACCGCAGAACCCGTTGCCACAGCAACGCACAGACTCTGTACTGTATTTAAAGCCGTATTATAATCTGTGCTAAATATTGGCAAATGTGTATAAAACTATTATAAAACACATTACAAATGTGCTATTTGCATTAGTATTGTATTACACTGTAAACTCTAGTGGATATCTTGAGCTGTGACGTCAATGTTTGTTAGAGCTTTGTCACTAGTAAAACATCTACAGTACTATAAATCATACAACTAGATACAGAAAGTTTAACAACATACTTGACAAAGCCAGTTTTAAACGCTTGAGATTTGAAGGTTTTAGTGTCAGATAGACAGAAAGTAAATCAGATGAAAAAAGGAAAACAAATATAATCTCAGACACACCATATTAGACCATTTTAAACCCCATTTGACTTCATTAGACCCTCAAGAAACCATATCAACCAGTTCAGTCTCCAATAAACCTTTTCAGACGTAATTACGCATAAAATTACTAAGAAACTGCATCAGATGTTTCTAGGCATTGCATGTTTCCAATAGCATTTCTTAACATTAGCATTAAATGTTTTAACATGCTGTTAGCATGTTTCTAGCATGTTTTTTTTAACATTTTATGCTAGCACATTGCTAGCATATTTTATATAACATTACATAACTTTGCTAGCATGTTTCTGACAAGTTTTAGCATGTTTTTCATGTTGGTCGTATGTTTCTAAAGTTTTACCACATAGCTAACATGTTTTACACATTTTGTTGTTTTAGCCTGATGTTTTAACATGTTTTAACATTGCTAACATCTTTTAGCACATTGCTAGCATATTTTATATAATGTTTTCGTTAATGTTTCTATTTTGTTAATGTTTTAGCACAATGCTATCATGTTTTAACATTGCTAACATGTTTTAGCACATTGCTAGCATATTTTGGATAGCATTATATAACATTATGCTGCTAGCATGTTTCTGACATGTTTAGCATGTTGGTCGTATGTTTCTAAGATTTTACCACATAGCTAACATGTTTTACACATTTTGTTGATGTTTTAGCCTGATGCTGACATGTTTTAACATTGCTAACATGTTTCAGCACATTGCTAGCACATTTTATATAACATTATATAACATTTTGCTAACATGTTTCTGACATGTTTTAGCACTTTTTTCGTGTTGATTGCATGTTTCTAATATTTTACCACATAGCTAACATGTTTTAAACATTTTTTATGTTTTTGCATGATGCTAACATGTTTTAACATTGCTAACATTTTTTAGTACATTGCTAACATATTTTATACAACATTATATAATGTTGCTAGTATGTTTCTGACATGTTTTAGCATTTTTTTATGTTGGTCGCATGTTTCTAACGTTTAATCACATAGCTAACATGTTTTATCACATTGCTGGCATATTTTATATAACATTATATAACATGTTGCTAGCATGTTTCACCATGTTTTTTCACGTTGGTCGCATGTTTCTAATGTTTTACTACAGTTTACATGTTTTACACATTTTGTTGATGTTTTAGCACAATGCTAGCTCATTTTACATAACATTATAGAGCATGCTGCTTGCATGTTTCTGACATGTTTAAACATGTTTTTTCATGTTGCTCACTAACATTTTTTACCATATAGCTAATGTTTTTTAGCACACTGGTATCATGATTTTGCACACTACTAGGATGTTTCAGCACATTATTACCATGATTTAACATGTTGCTAGCATGTTTCTGTGATATTTGTGCATGTTTATATGTTGATTGATCATGTTGGTAGCATGTTTCTAGCATAACGAGTCAGAACATCCCAAAGGTCTGTGCCGAGTTTGGTGGTCATAGCTTAAAAACTTAAAGACAAGATACTGTAAGAAATTTTGTCAATCAATTAATCAACCAATAAATAAATAAATAGTTATGTTGACTTTGTGGAACCACTAATTATTATAATGACTAGCAAAATATAGGCCTGTGTTGCTTTCAACAGAAGAAGATTGTCGTGTCACTAAACTGTGTGTGTTAAAGTGAAAATTCATTTACTTTGCCCCATGCATTCCAAACTTGGAATGCGTTCTAAAGAACACAAAAGAAGATCTTATGAAAAATGTCTTTGTTTCTTTATATGAAGTCAGTGGGGTCCAATGACAGAATTTTCATTTTTAGAGAAACTATCCCTTTGAAGGTCAGATCGTTGCAATTTTTATAACACCAGTCATAAAGGTTTATCAGGATTTATCATTTATCAAAGATTTATCTTTATTAGATCTGTGATCACATCAAAATCTAAACCTCACTACACTGGGAGATGCGATAAGCTAGATTTGCACAATGGGTGACATTATGAGTGCAGGCATTATGTCATGTGTGAGAGAGATTGTGAGCAGGAGCAGACAGCTGTAGGCCAGCATTAGCTCATTGGCTAGACAGAATTTTTAACACCTAATAAACACTTGCAGCTTCCGCTTTAAGTTTTAAGACATAAAATGCAGCATACTGTATGAGAGACACAGGTCAACATAGAGGACAAAATTGCTAGCATGATCACACACAAACTCACATGTATATTCCCAGCCTGCTTTTTAACTTTTTTTTTTTCAAGGGTAACTGAAAAAGTTACCAAAAAAAAAAAAAATCTAGATGTAAAAAAAAATGTATTACATGTTGATTTAAATGTATTTCGTTAAACTACTTACAACCATTTAGCTTTTTTTTCTTTTTTTTTTTAAAGGGGTCATCGGATGCCCATTTTCCACAAGTTGATAAGATTCTTTAGGGTCTTAATGAAAAGTCTATAATATACTTTGGTTAAAAATTCTCAATGGTAGTGTAAACCAACACCCTTTTTACCTTGCCAAAATCAGCTCTGCAAAAATCATCCTGTTCTGGTTGAGGTTGCTTTAAATGTTAATGATTTCTGCTTGCCCCGCCCCTCTCTTCTCTCTGTGGAGTGACGAGCCTGTTTACTTTAGCTGCATTTAGCCGCTAAACTTGCTAACTAGCTTGTTATTAGGAAAGGCAATAGCGAAGATTCATAAAAAAACCCTTATACTCACTTCTGCTGTAGGTGAAGCTGGATCACGAATGATTCGCGCAAACTTAGACGGATATATGTAGATGGGGAGGTGCATTCCCTTGACAAACAAACGTAATCCACTGCATTTTCAGTGGCTCAGATGTCGGGAGTAAATGACGACCAC
>JAHKKF010529897.1:20468-40927 GCA_019740295.1 Labeo calbasu | reverse complement strand
TAACAAAATCCACGTTTAAGTCCTTGTATAAAATATAAGTGCTTATATTTTGCTAACTGAAACTGGAAACTAAATTGATTCAAAATCAAACATATAAGCTCCAATATAACAAATATAAATTAATATTAAAAGATTTACTTGAACAAAATAAATAAAGAAATTAAACTAATATTATGTAGATGCACATTAAACTATAAATAAAACATTCTTCTTCCATATAATAAACACTAAAAATATAAAAATATTTTAAATGAATAAATGAGCAAGTTAATATTTTTATTATTCCGTTAAGCGTGCTAGTACAAATAAGGTCAAGCTGAATCTGTAGCTTTGTGACAAGAACTGTTTTCCAGCATATGAAGTCAGTAGGGAGTCACGTCAGGGCACAGGGTCGACCCCGCGCCTCGTCTGGGCTCCCATGAGCTACTGTGACCGCCGTCTACTGTTACCAGGCAACCCTTCTGTTGATCCCGCTTTTATGTTTCCACCCCCCACCATGGGCGAGCATTCTTAAAGTGCTTAGGATTTACAGTGAGCGATGGGTGTCTGAGAGTGTGTCTAAAGTGCATCATCTTGACTCCAAATGGCCTGGAAACGCGCTCAGAGGACTTCTCATTTCCTAATTGCCAGTGGAACCACGTTTGGCCATTGAGCGGAGAACTTCCTAATAGGGACGGGTCACGCCGACCCAACAACTGAATGGTCAATTACCTAGTTTATGTACATTTGGATTTAGTTTTCAATTAGCAATACAATCTCTGAAAAGTTAAGTCTTAGGTCTTAATAAACACATTTAAATGAAAAAATGCAACGTAAAAACAAGAAACCCTCAGGCTTCGAGCTACAAGCCTTGATTAAACTTGATAAATGCCCCTCCAATAAATCGTTCCGATAAATGTTGGTTGCAATAAACGCAGTTTTACATAAACACCCTCCTAACAAACGCATCCGATAAGGGTTGACTGAACCCAAATGCAAGTGTTGATTCAACTAGATGTTCTTCGTAAACATTAACTGTGTTTGCAAGGGCTGTTTTGGAGTGTACAATGAAATTTAAGTAAAGATTATAAATTAAATTGAGTCCCACATTTATAAATTAACTGTGTACGTGGGAAGTGTAGA
Source organism: Labeo calbasu (assembly GCA_019740295.1). Classification (NCBI taxonomy): domain Eukaryota; kingdom Metazoa; phylum Chordata; class Actinopteri; order Cypriniformes; family Cyprinidae; genus Labeo; species Labeo calbasu. The sequence continues at coordinate 39,805 of JAHKKF010529897.1, read as the reverse complement.
ATGACATGTATGAATGTTTTTTACAACGGTGCGTCAAATAAAGAAAATAGCGCACCGTAAAAACCAGAGTTTGTTTTTGTTCTTCGTAAACATTAACTGTGTTTGTGAAGGATGTTTTGTAGTGTGCGATGATATTTCATCATCGACTTCGACATCAACTAAATTTTAGCCCACCATTCACAAATAACATGTATGAATGTTTTTACAATGGCACGTCAAGTAAAAAAAATTGTGCAATGTAAAAATGAGATTGTTTTTGTTCTTCGTAAATTATAGCTGTGTTCGCGAAGGTTGGTTGGGAGTGCGCAATTAGCTCAAATTTAGCCCACCATTCACAAATTAATTGTGGACATGTTATGTGTAGAATAACATGTATGAACGCTTTTACGATCGTAAAAAAATAGCGCTAGTCAAAAAAACGAGTGTTTTTTTTTTTTAAATGCAACCTGTTTTACATAAACACCCTCCTAATAAAAATAAATCTGTTGAACCCAAATACAATCCTTGATTCAACTAGATGTTCTTCGTAAATGTTAACTGCGTTTGCGAAGATTGTTTTGTGGTGTGCGATGAAATTTAAGCAAAGCCTATAAAGTCAAATTGAGTCTCACGTACACAAATCTTTGGATGTGGGATGCGTAGACACGTTTGGATGTTTTTAAGATTCTGCGTTAAGTTGAAAATAGCGCAACGTAAAAACTAAAACATTATGAAAAGAGTTTTTCGTAGTTTCTTAAAGTTACATTGCAATGCATATAAAAGTTTGGTCATATTTACGGTTGTTCAGCAAATTTTCACATGCAAAATTCAACCATTCGAATACAAATCCACGCTATTAGGAAGTACGAAAGATTTCGTTGTTTTTCGAAATTTTTCGCGTTGTCAAACAAAAAACTACTTGTTTTGAAAGTCACTTTTGTGCGAGCTGTGCTTCATGCAACGTAACAACGCAACGTAAAAAAACTAAAACGTTACGAAGAGTTTTTCGTAGTTTCTTCAAGTTATATCGCAACGCATATAAAAGTTTGGTCATATTTACAGTTGTTCAGCAAATTTTCGCAAGCAAAATTCAATCATTCGAATACAAATCCACACTATTAGGAAGTACAAAAGATTTCGTTGTTTTTCAAAATTTTCCACGTTGCCAAACAAAAAACTACTTGTTTTTAAAAAGTGACTTCTGTGCGAGCTGTGCTTCATACAACGTAACAACGCACCGTAAAAAAACTAAAACGTAACGAAGAGTTTTTCATAGTTTTTTCAAGTTATATCGCAATGCATATAAAAGTTTGGTCATATTTACAGTTGTTCAGCAAATTTTCGCATGCAAAATCCAATCATTTGAATACAATGCTATTAGGAAGTACGAAAGATTTCGTATTTTTTAAAATTTTCCACGTTGCCAAACTAAAAACTACTTGTTTTGAAAGTGACATCTGTGTGAGCTATGCTTCATACAACGTAACAATGCAACGTAAAAAAAAAAACCTAAAACGTCACGAAAAGTTTTTCGTAGTTTTTCGTAGTTCTGTGTGAGCTGTGCTTCATACTTCGGTACACTTTTGAGAATAAGACACTGGACCTTTTTTGCTAGAAAATTTTGCACCTTAAGAGCGAAAAAGAGAACAAACAAGGAAGACACGGTGAGAGAGAAAGAGGATGGGAAAAAGCTTTCCTGGTGGGGCAGGCTAAACTGGTCTGGCTCTCATCAGAGACTTATCCCCTCTTAGGGTGAAAGAGTGCAGGGAAGGAAAAGGAGGGGCGTGAGACAAGGGGGAAGAAGGTTGGGGGATTTGTCACGTATGCCTCTAAAGTTTCACAGCCCTGCAGGACTCTTCACCGTAGCGTCCACTACTTCACACGCCTCTTTTACAGGCTGAGCCGAACGGAACGAGACTCAGAAGAACAAACGCGAGTCAATAAAACAACACCCTAGTCATAACGGCATAAAAACAAGAGCTACATATGGTTCTCTTTTTACCGTGAGACTCGAGCTTGCACCTTCACAACCGATTACCGATAAATAAAGCAGAAATACACTCTAATAAATAGCTGCGACGCTTATTACGGCTAAAGAACAGGCTCAGCTGCGTGGAGATACAGTTTAATGACCTGGCAATGGCAGCAGGCTCAGGACAGAAATGCAGAGATAACACTATGATGCAGATGGGTTAACTTGGCATGGCGCGCCGCGAGAACAAAAGTAGCTTGAGCCCCAAGGCAAAGGAAAAATGTAACACATGACGGGTATTTCTTGCACCTCACGGAAAGCGTAGAAACGGCAAACCAGCAGCCAAGAAACGAATCCATGGACGTGGTTAAAAAAGTAGTAATAATTTTTAAAAAAAAAACATGTTAAACTTTACTTTTTTCATCGAAAAAAAGTTTCTTTACTATTCAGGGCTGATAATTAGACTTTTGTGTTTTTTCTGTTTTAGTTACCGTTTTTGTTTTTTGTTTTGTTTTGGTCATTTTGTCTTCTGACATAAATAAAGAAATTTAACTATAATAAATAATAAATAAAATAAATAAATTTAATAATAAGATTTAAATGCTTAGTCATGGTCATATTTACTAATTTTAAGTTAATTTTACTCTAAATGGCACTAGAATTATATCAACAAATACGAATTTAATACAACAATGATTTAATACAATAATAAAAATCTGAAATGCTAAATATTAAAACTAACTATTATTTATTTATTTATTTATAATAAATAAATAAATCAAAATTTAATATAAATAAACAATATTTTTATTAAAATAAAGTTCAAAGAAAATATAATTGACAAAAAGGCTAAAAACAAGCTAAATTAAACAATGTTATTTATTTTTTTATTAAATAAATATTTAATATAAACAAATAAATATTTTAAGGTTAAAACAAATTTAGTTGACAAAAACACTTCAAAAAGCTAAACTAAAACTAAGTTGTATTTATTTATTTATTTTTATCTAAATTAATAAAAAAAAGAAAAAATGTCTATGTTGTGAAAAAGTGCTCAAAACATTTTTCTTCTCTTTCTTCATTTTTCTTTTTTATTCAGTGTTAATTTTATCTGTTTTGTAAATAAATAAATAAAAAATAAATTTATAAAAAATATAAAAATACACTATTTATTTATTTATTTATTTATTTATTTATTTATCTATCTATCTATTTATCTATCTAGTTTTCACTATGATCAAAATAATGCATGGCTAAAAAGCTTTTTTTTTTTTTTTAAGTCAGAACATTTTTCTTCTCTTTCTTCATTTTTCTTTTCTATTCAGTGTTAATTTTATCTGTTTTGTAAATAAATAAATAAAAAAAATACATTTATAAAATACATAAACATACACTATTTATTTATTTATTTATTTATCGATCTAGTTTTCACTATGATTGAAATAATCCATGGCTAAAAAGCTTTTTTTTAGTCAGAATATTTTTAATTCTCCTTCTCCATTTTTCTTTTTCATTCACAGTGTTAATTTTCTCAGATTTGTAAATAAATACATTTTAAAAAAATATATAAATATATACATATATACTTACTTATTTATTATTTATAGATTTATTTGTTTTAACTTTTCTTGCAAAATAAACCCAAATATTTTTGTCAGCAATTTCGCTGCCGAGATTAACGTCTGCATTATGCAGCTGTCAGAACGGAGATTATAAGTCGCCTAATAGGCACTTACAGCATTTCCCCTCGTAATAAGGTAAAAAATCTAGTTACAATCGAAACCTCATTGCTAACAGATGTTCAAATAAACCGTTATAATCTTTCTCTCTCGCTCCCGGATTAAACCGTGAGAATCAAGCTCCATATTTATTTGCACGCCGAGTCGCAATGCTTCTAATTCCAATCAATTTCAACAAATCAAAAGCTAATCCTTTGAATCCGAACTAAAGCCCGGACTTCAAGAGCCCACCGTCAGCATGTTCTATCGATTTAATCCTGATACAGATTGAGAAACATGTAGCACGGAGGCTGATCGAGCAGGAAGTCATGGGAACGGCTACAGCTGGGACGTGCGTTCATCCCGGCCCGTCGCCGAAATTGCAGGTGAGATACGTGCGCGACCAATGACAGGGACGGAAACGTAACGCTCGCTCATCGATCACACGTACCGCTTCAACCGAAGGCGTTTCAGCTTCAACATATCTTGAGAACGAGAAACCAGGGGATTCCCCTGCCACTGAAAACCGGTAAGCCCGACACAATACGTCGCGGCCAACGTCAACAAACAAAAACAAAAGGCTGCAGCCTCTACATACCCCCCCTTTGAGCATCAATAATACATTGCAGACTGGGAAGGGGGGTGGAGAGAAGCCACTGCGATGCCAACGGGCCACGGTACCGCACTGTTATCAGGCTTTCCCAAGCAAACCCCTACTTAAATTCCCCTCTAATTCCCCTGCACACGGCCCGCTTTCCAGATGGGCCCTGAGCCTCATGGCCTGCCAGCAACAGCTTGCGCCGTGTTTGTTGAAAACAAAGATGACGGATTAAATATCATGTGCTGCGCAGGGGGACGGAGGGGGAAAAGGAGATAATTCCGTGTTTCCCGAGCAAATAAGGTGAGAGCTGAGAGGATACAGACCTCTGTACGGTGCAAATATTGAGCGGGGCGACGGCGGCATCTTCTCAAACAACGGCCTGCACTCTAGAGAGGTGTCTTTCTCTCTCTCTCGCCGTTGTTTGTTGCGGATCTGTCCTCTGTGACATCCCCGGCGCGCTCGACTGCTGCACTCGGTTTAATTATGGAGTTTAATCTAATGACATCGCACTGACTCAAATCAGGGCCTCATGTTTCACTTTATGGGCTTTCCTATACAAACGCTTTTATTTTTAGGCAACTATAAATCGCTGATGGTGCCAGGCGCAGTGGGAGACAGCGCGTGAGCTGGTAACATAGTATATGAAAGCCCTGTAGTTGAGAAAACTTCTTCAGATGGTGGACTAGTATAAAAAGTTGTGGACCAACTAACACCTCAAACTGGGAGGAAACCACAAAGTACCTAAATAATAAAAATAAAAATAAAAATTATTATTATGGTTACTACTACTACTACTATAATTATTTGTATGTGTCTGTGTGAATTAAAAATATAAATAGCTTACTATTTTAATAATAATATTAATAATCATAACATTATTATTATTGTTATTATTATTATTAATTAGTATTTAATAATAATGATTATTATTATTACTATTATTACTACTACTATCATCAATCTTATTATTAATTAGTATTTAATGATGATATTATTATTATCATCATTATTATTATTATTATTACTACTACTACTACAATTACATATATGTGTACGTTTGTGTAAAAGTATTTAATATACACATTAAAAATAAAAATAAAATAAAAATAACAATATCTTTTTTATTATTATTAATATTATTATCATTATTATTATATTATTATTTAGTATTTAATTGTTGTTATTATTACAAAAATTATATATGTTTGTGCATGTGTGTTAAAAATATTTCAAAATATAATTAAAAATATAAATAACTTACATAGACAAAGTAAATAACATTGTTTATTTAAATAATAATACTAAATAATAATAATAATAATAATAATAACAACAATTAAATACTAAATAATAACAATAATAACAATAATAATAATAATAATTATTATTAATTAGTATTTAATTGTTGTTGTTGTTATTATTATTATTATTATTATTATTATTATTATTATTATTATAATTATATATTTTTGTTTGTAAAAAGTTTAATATACAAATAAATATAGCTTACATATATAAATAAAATAACACTGTTTATTTTAATAATAATAATAATAATAATTAATATAATTATTATTACTATTAAGTATTTAATTGTTGTTATTATTACAATAATTGTGTTTGTATATGTGTAAAAATCTTTAATAAACAAATTAAAAATATAACTTACATAGACAAAGTAAATAAAACTTTTTTATTTTAATAATAGTAAACAATAATAATAATAATATTTTTATTTTAGAATCTAATAATATTATTATTAATAATTTTATTATTATTATTTAATATTTTATGTTGTCATTATTATTATTATTATTATTATTATTATTATTATTATTATGACAATAACTATATATGTGTTTGTGTGTGTAATAAAAGTATTTAATAAAATTAAAAATATAAATATCTTACATAGACAAAATAACATTGTTTATTTTAATAAGTACATATGAACGTAAAAATTATAATTATATAGTCTATACATGTAGAAATGTATACAAATAATGTTATATTCAGATTATATGTATTAAACTATCATTTATTTAATGTTGGTTAATTTAATTACTTAATTTTTTCAAATAAAAATACATAATTTACTTAAAGAGTTATGATTAATAAAAAAGAACTAGCAAAAAAATAATAATAATTTACAGCTCATCTAACACCTGGGTGAAACGCCTGATTACATAAAAAAAATTACCTGATTTATATAAAAAAAAATTATAAAATAAAAAAGTATTATTATTATTATTATCAACAACAACAACAACAACAACAACAACAACAACAACAACAACAACAACAACAACAACAATAAAGTCGTAAAAATAAACTAAAAAAATAAAAATAAAGATCTTTTTTTTAAATGTTCAGCTGTGTAGTGTTAATGTGGGTGGCATAAGGTTTCAGGTCCAGCTTCTAAACCCTCTATTCTTATTTTTACAATCTGTCTCTCTACTGTATTTGTATAACAAAAGATAGATCCATTGCTAAGTCACAAACTAAGGCAAGTCGACGTAGAAAGCTACCAATTATGTTTCAAACAAGCAAAACAATCCTCTGTTTGTACGCATTCTTCAACACTCCAGGGTGAACCGGTCATCCTGGTGCCACGTCCATCTCACCAGCCGAGCATAAATAGAGTCAAGTCTCACGCCGGACCCCTGAGGCGTGGAAGAGCGCATATGCCTCGGATATTCCCAGTCGAGCTGACGGATATTTACAGTACAATCCTCTCTCGCCAGGACGAGCGTCCCGAATCATATAGCCATAAACAGATCAATGACTCATGCTGTTCTGATAACTGAATACATGAATTCACATTACACAAAGACTCAGTCATTGCATTGACCGCTTTGAACAGACCCCACATATCACATTAATCCAAAAAGAACGTCTCGTATCGAGACCCGGCACAGTGGAAGCCATCAAGCTAATGCATCTTATCTTAAAAAGAAAAAAAAGCGAAGACGTTTAAAACGAACCCCCGAGCTTGTGAAGTTGAATGAAGTGGCATTGTGAAACACATCACAACATTGAGCTGCTTGTGTCGAGGTTTGATTAGCGCTACAAAAAGAAAGCCGCCGGACCCTAGCAAAGACTTTCGGAGGTTTACGTACGCTAAGCATGAAAGACGCTGCTTAATTGGACCTAAAGCACCTAAAGCGTCTTCTCCCGCAACCCTTGACGCGGACACCGCTCAGCGCGCAGTAACTTTCGGTGTCATGAAAGCACGCGGAGGAATCAAAGCTATCTCTCCACGGACAAAAACAAACAGGGAGCCAGCTGAATTATGGTTGTCGGGCCCGGCCACGCGGACTCATTGTCTTCGTTTCTCTCCCGTGGCCTGAGAAGACAAACCTAGAGGCCTATCATTCGTTCCTTATGCTGAATCACTGTGGAAATGTCAGAAGCTGGAAAGGCAAAGAGCACTTGTCTTCATGTGTTTTGCGGTCGCACCGAGGAGCACATCGGTCCTTGTGCAGAAGGCCTGCGAAAATATACAGGCCTGACCAAAACACTCCCCTCTCATTTCCCTTTCATTTCCAAAACCTCAAGCACCACCAGTCTTTGTGCAGCACTCGTAAAGAGAAGCCAGAGGAACAAATGTATCTGCTCCCAGTTTCTGGGGTATAAATATTACCGTGGCATTCGCCCCGGGGCGACCGCAGCGGTGGGATGGGGAAAAAAGCGTGCGCAAAATTTCACTGCAACAGAGGACAAACACGTCGAGCGATGCTCTCGGCTTTCTGATTGATGAAACGTACGTGCGTGCACGAACACGACCTCGAGCGCTCCGAGGCCTACGCATCGAGAGAAACTAGTTTTTTTGGAGTATGCATGATTATCTGAACGTGAAGTTTAAGGAGTCGGAGGCACTGTGGTCAAGGCGCATCGTTGCGGGATGTGACTGCACGCCAGCAATGAAGGGTTTCGCATATGGTTCGAATCACAAGATCGCTCAGACCTCTTATACATTCCATACTTTTCGCAGCCAAACCGGCATTTGGTGCTGACAGAACAGCGCTGCGTTTTGTTGTTCAGTCTTTTCACATGTTTCACACCCAAGATTAGTTTAAATATAGAAAGCAGGGATCAACAATGAGGGTTTTTGCAGTTTTATACATTGCAAACTTCAGTGTTTGGATGCGGTTATTCTCAAGTTTTTAGCTAGTGAAATGGCTAACACAGATTTGGTCAAAACTGGAGAAAGGATCAGTCTTGATAGCATCGGTAAAAATTGGGTTATTAGTTATCCAGTTACAAGTCAGTAATGTTTATTATATTTACTAGAATTCTTGTAAAATTACAACTTTTTTAGGTTTTTCTTCAAAGAGAAAAAAAGAAAGAAAAGACAAAACACAAGCATTTATATGTCTGAGATAAAATAAATAAATATATTTTTTATAATATGTTCAAATAATTAAAAAAATATTTGTTATTAATAACTTTTTAAAGAAAAGGTTAGAAACTATTCAACACATAAACTGAACCAAAGCCAAACTCAAAGCCAAAACACAGTAAAACAAAACAAAAAAGATAACAAAGCAAGCCAAACCAAACAAACTTTAAAAACACAAAACAAAACACTTAAAAATAAAAACACAAAAATAAATAACTTTTAATAGAAACGTTTTAAAACAAATAAATACAAAAACTGAACCAAAACAACAACAAAAAAATGTAAATAGAGTACAAAACACAATAAAACAAAACTAAACATAACACACAAAAGCAACCCAAAGCAAAACAAAAACTTAAAACACAAAACAACATAAAAAGTACAAATCAAAACATAAATAAATAAATATAAATAAATAAATACACAAAAACATAAAAAGTATAAATTGCATCAAAAAGCACATCAAAACACAAAAAGCAAGCCAAACAAAACAAAACCTTAAAGCACAACAACATAAAAAGTACAAAAACCATAAAACAAATAAATAAATGAATGAATAAATACCGCAAAACTAAACCAAAACAACAACAAAAACTTAAAATAGAGCTCAAAACACAATAAAAGAAAACAAAAGACAACACAAAAAGCTAGTCAAAAAACAAATAAAACAAAAAACTTAAAACACACAAAATAAGTAAATAAATAAATAAATACAACAAAAACCAAAGCTTAAAATAGAGCACTAAACACAATAAAACAAAACAAAAGACAAGACAAAAATAAGCTAGTCAAAACAAAACAGAAAAACTTAACATGCAAACCAAAACATAAAGCACAAAAACAAAACATAAATAAATAAATAAAACAAAAACTGAACCAAAACAAACAAACAACCTAAAACAGAGCACAAAACACAATAAAACAAAAGACAACAAAAAAACTTAAAAACACAAAACAAACCATAAGACATACTAAACAAAAACAAAGTGTACAAAAAATAAATAAATAAAACCAAAACGTAAATAAATAAAATAAAACAAAACAAATACTTAACCAAAACAAATAAAAAACTTAAAACAGAACACAATAAAACAAGACAGCACAAAACAACAACAAAAAATGTAAACAAAACAAACCACAAAAGACAAAAAGTACAAAACAAAAACAAAAGGCACAAAATAAAAACTAAAAAAAAAAAAAAAAAAAAACACTATTGGGGAAAATAAAGTGTCTGGCTTGACTAGGAAAAATAACTTTACTGTTGAGCACTGAAAGGTACAAATGAAAAACAAGCTAGGAGCGCACTATAAAACACAGACTGAGAGTCAAGGTAAAGCATTCCACATTGAGTATGACATACGAAATTATTTCATGATGTTTGGTTAGCGCGCATTATATTCCATCTCGTGGAGGAGACGTACGCACTTCCTAACGAAGAACATCAGGCTGTTTTTGACGGGTCGCTTTAATTGCGGCGCAGAAAAGGGTTGTTAAAATTGCAGATTGCTTTTATCTTGACGAGAGACGCTTAGGATTAGGTCTCTTCAGTCGGCCCGCATTGTTTTGGAAAAGTGGTGGGGGGGATGCAACAAGTTATGCAAATGAGATGTTAATTAGGCAAATGGTGAATTAGAATATACCAGTACAAACCAGCCCATTGGAATGGGAGTGTGGGAATGGGGAGGCCGGGGGAGCCAGCTGTACCCCTCCCTCTTCAATCACCGCCGACTTCACTTGTGCCCTGTGCCTCCCTGCAGGGCACTGACATATTGTGGCTTTTGCCTGAGCGATAGCCTGACGCATAATGTCACCTCGGCCTGACCGATGCTGAAGGGAGAAAAAGGTGTGCGCGGAAAAAGACGCTTCTTTTCGCCCTGACACTAAATCTTCGCCAAAGCTTTAGTGCGCAACCCTCGCTGGGCCGGCCCCATAGAAACGGCCACTCATGAGGTTATAATGGAACATAAATGAATGAATGGCGATTCACATGCTAATGCGAAAAGAGGAGGAAAAGGAAAGTTTTGTTGTTTTTTCTAATTTTTCGATGTTTCTTGCCCGCTCAACCAGCGTTTTGTTCAATGCAGCTTTCCTGTTTAACTCTTTCACGAGGATGCGTAAATGCGGAGGAAGTGCAAAAGAAACCAAACGAGGACTCGGCGTCATTAAAATGCTACAAGTAAAGAATTCGTTAATGGTTAAGGTAAAAAGCGTGTGTAAATCAAAGGCAACTTGTTACTAAAATCAAGTTATTTTATAGTAGTTCCAATAAAGTTACTGTCCATTTAAAAAAATGATCACAGATGGGATTTCAATTAATTATGGTTAATTAAAACACTTGACTGTGAAAATTATTGTGCTGCATTTTATTATAGAGCATGTGCATGTTAAATTCATTTATACACTCACTTGTAAAATTTAAATATGAATGAATTAAATTAAATTAGGTCAAATAAAATAAAATAAAATAAAATAAAATAAAATAAAATAAAATAAAATAAAATAAAATAAAATAAAATAAAATAAGCATGTCTGTTAGTATTTAACAGTTCCATTTATTTATACACTGACTTGTAAAATTGAAATGGGAATCAATTCAACTAAATTAGGTAAAATAAAATGAAATAAAATAATATACAGCAGGCATGTCTGTTGCTATTTAACAGTTAAACTCATTTATGTACTCGCTTGTAAAACTGAAATAGGAATCAATTAAAATAAATAATTAAAAAATAAAATAAAATAAAATAAAAGCATGGACATGTCTGTCTGTGTTTACCAGTTAAATTCATTTATACAGTCACTTGTAAACTTCAAATAAGTATAAATTAAATTCAAATGGCAATTAAGATTAATTTAGCATTTTTTTAATGCATTTTGCATTTTATTTTAAATAAAGTTTGAATAAAGCAAAATAAAAATGAACAAAAATATACAATTAAAATTGAGATGATGTGGAAGGCTCGTCTAAACAATGATTAATTCATTTTCATGATTAATTACTCTCAATTTTAGCCATTAGTACTCGCAGGCCCTTATCCAAACCAAACAAAACAAAACAAAAAAGTATTAAATATTAAATATCAAGTCATTAATTAAGGGAAATTATTTGTAGGTCTGCTTTATAGTCTTTTTAATATCTCTGACAGCTGCACTGAGAGGGAAAAAAAAGTGTTGTGTTTACTGGCTATCAAAGGCCAGAATAATTCTGGCAGCGTCTAGAATTAGAAGAGGGTGATATTTCAGGCTTTATCCGAACACAACCCTGACAATTCAGCTTCGAGCCCATGTTCCTCTAATACAGTCAGCTCAGCTTCTGAGCACAGCAAACACTCCTGTTGACATGAAAGTGTGTAAAAGCGTATGACATATCGACAGCCCTGCCTCCATGCCTGGCGTAGTATCCGGCACCGCATCCAACCAAGTCAGTCTGGGACTCCATCCAAACTCTGACCAACCAAATTACAGACTTCATCTCGACGCTCGCTCCCTTACTGGTCACAGGCTTTTTTATTTAAGCCCTTTCGTTGACCTCCTCCTGGCTAATCCAGTAGAGAAAAACCGAAATAATCATTTTTTTTAAAAGCTGGTATTATGCTCGATTTAATGTTTAGCGGCGTTTAACGTCAAACGCCAACAATGCCGTACAACTGCTGACCACACAAATACGAAGCAAAGGCGTTTCCGACCTCGGCGCGTTTTAGAGGACACAGCCTTGCGTGAATTAAAGCGTTTGGAAGACATTAGCTTATGCGCCCCTCTCCGCTCCGTCTCTTCACTCCCTCCACCCTTGAAAGCATGTGGTGACCCAGGGATGTGTAAAATGGGGTCCAAATGAATTGCTTGGCCACTTGAGCTCCTCTTCCCATTACGGCGCGCTGCCCTACCTGTGTTGAGTCAGCAGCGCGCTCACTCTATCCATCTAATGGACAGCGTTGGAATTTAATTAGCAGGAAGCCGCAGAGCGGCGGCCTGAAGAATCCCCAGGACAGAGGAAACGGCGGAGCAGCACGTGTCCCTCTCTCTGTGTGTGTGTGTGTGTGTCTCAGCCACTGACATATGACAATAGGACACTCTCTGACTCGCAATTTCAAGTATTATTCACAGATAATTGAGCAAAAAAAAATAAAAAATCACTATTTTTAGCGATATCAGAAGGCTTGCGCCATCATTTTGGGTTTTTAGCATGTCACACTGTAAAGGTCATTTACACACCAACTGTTTTAGTCCATCTATCATTCTCAGATTATTGCGAAAAAAAAAATGTTATTCACAATGTCAAAAGGAAAATAACAGCTGATCATTCGAGATGAGGATTTGTTGCATATGACATCATCAAAAGATTATGTCATGATCTACACACCAACTGTGGTGGTTGATGTATCATTCACACATAATTGTGGGAAAAAATCATAATTATTAACACTTTCAAAAGTGGAATTACAGTTGATCATTCTAGATGAAAATGTATTGCTTATGGCATCATTTTGAGTGTTTTTAGCATGTTAGCATGTTGCACTGTGTAGCTTATTTAACAATTTAAACACCAACTGTTATAGTCAATCTATCATTCACAGATATTACGAAAAAACCCATTATTCACAATATAGAAAAGGAGAATTACAGCTAATCATTCTAGATGAGGATTTGTTGCTTATGGCATCATTTTGAGTGTTTTTAGCATGTTAGCATGTCGCTCTATGTATCTTATTTAACAATTTAAACACCAACTGTGGTGGTTGATGTATCATTCATAGATAATTGTGGAAAAAAATCATTATTATTAACAATATCAAAAGTGGAATTACAGCTGATCATTCTAGATGAGGATTTCTTGCTTATGGCATCATTTTGAGTGTTTTTAGCATGTTAGCATGTCATACTGTGTAGCTTGTTTAACAATTTACACACCAACTGTTGTAGTCTATCTATCATTCACAGATTATTGTGGAAAAAAATCATTATTATTCACAATGTCAAAAGGAGAATAACAACTGATCATTCAAGATGAGGATTTGTTGCTTATAGCATCATTTTGAATGTTTTTAGCATGTTAGCATCTCAAACTGTGAAGGTTATTTTATGATCTACACACCAACTGTGGTGGTTGATGTATCATTCACAGATAACTGTGGAAAAAAATCATTAACAACAATATCAAAAGTGGAATTACATCTGATCATTTTTCATGAGGATTTGTTGCTTGCGGCATCATTTTGAGGGTTTTTAGCATGCTAGCATGTCGCACTGAAGCTTATTTAAAAATGTAAACACCAACTGTTGTAGTCAATCTATCACTCACAGATTATTGTGGAAAAAAAATCATTATTATTCACGATGTCAAAAAGAGAATAACAGCTGATCAGTCAAGATGAGGATTTGTTGCTTATGGCATCATCTTGAATGTTTTTAGCATGTTAGCATGTCGCTCTGTGAAGATAATTTCATGATCTACAAACCAACTGTGGTGGTTAATGTATTACTCACAACTAATGGTAAAAAAAAATCATTATTATTACCAATATCAAAAGTGGAAATACAGCTGATCATTAAATACGAGGATTTGTTGCTTGCACCATCATTTTTTGTGTTTTAGCATGTTAGCGTGTCGCACTGTGAAGCTTATTTCCACACCAACTGTTATAGACGATCTATCATTCACAGATTATTGTGAAAAAATCAGTCACAATGTCAAAAGGAGAATAACATCTGATCATTCAAGATGAGGATTTGTTGCTTATGGCATCATTTTGAATGTTTTTAGCATGTTAGCATGTCGCTCTGAAGATTATTTCATGATCCACACACCAACTGTGGTGACTGATGTATTATTCACAACAAATTGTTAAAAAAAATATTATTAACAATATCAAAAGTGGAACTACAGCTGATCATTCTAGATGAAGATTTATTGCTTTTATTGCTAAGATTTATAACATCATTTTGAGTGTTTTTAGCAGGTTAGCATGTCACACTGTGAAGCTTATTTAACAATTTAAACATCAACTGTTGTAGTTGATCTATCATTTACAGATTACTGTGAAAAAAATCATTATTCACAATGTCAAAAGGAGAATCACAGCTGATCAGTCTAGCCAATGATTTCTTGCTTACGCCATTATTTTGAGTGTTTTTAGCGTGTTAGCATGTCACTATGTGAAGATTATTTCACAATATACACACCAACTGTGGTGGTCACTGTTTTATTCACAGGTAATTGTAAAAAAAATTATTATTTCTAAGAATATCAAAAGTGGAATTATAGCTGATTGTTCCAGCCAATGATTTAGCATGTTTTTAGCATGTTAGCACGTTGCTCTGTGAAGATTATTTCATGATCTTTACACCAACTGTGGTGGTCACTGTATCATTCACAGAAAACTATTACAAAACTATTAACGATATCAAAGAGAAGAGAAGAAAAGCCGTTCAGTCTAGCCAATCATTTCTTGCCTACACCATTATTTTGACTGTTTTTAGCATGTTAGCATGTCGTTCTATATAGGCTCACTCTCTACACACCAACGGTTGTGGTCACTGTATTATTCACAAATAATTGTGAAAAAAAAGCATTATTACAGATATCAAAAGTGGAATTACAGCTGTTCATTGTAGCTAATGATTAGCATGTTTTTAGCATGTTAGCAGCATTAGCAGCTAGGGCCAGAAACATCGTTAAAAGGGCAGTGTCTATAAAAGATGAATATTTAACAGTCTTGGTTAATGAGATGGTGAAGCAATTCACACAAATAAAAGCTGACGATAACATAGCAATTTATATTTAACAACAGACAAAAATAGCTGCAGATTTCGCAAACGTACATGTTACAGAAGAAAAAAATGCTCATTTTTGCCTGTGTGGTCAGGACAGGAGCAGTTGGGCTGCTTACAGTACACAGTTCCTCGGTCTGACCGTTGTCTTATCTCTGTGCGCCTGACTTTGAACCGTACATTGGCTCCTCCCAACCCAACAGTGGGGCAATGCATGGCCTGCAGCAAATGTGAGCTGCAGCCATGAGTGGGAGGCCCATGTCTGGCATCTCCCACGGGAAGTGCTCCATACCTGTACCATTTCTTGGAATATTGACTTTTATCTGCTGAAATGTGTATTTAACAAGTGTGGCAGACAGTGATAGCCTTTACCACAGATAATGCAATCTCAGCACTGGGTTTGTTATGTACTTTTATGTACAACTAAGGTTGAAGCAAAAGCACTATACATACATATACATACATACATATACACACACACAAAAGTACATACACACACACGCTGAGTTTACATATTACAGCAACACATAATATGAAATTTTAAATATATTCTCCAAATTAAACAAAAATGCGGAAAAAAAATGTATTTATTTATTTATTTTTGGAATGAAAGCCGTGACTGAATAATTTCGCTCAGATGATTGACTAAAAGTTAAAAATAAATATAAACATAAATATTTCAATATTTAGGCTATGTACTTGATAATTTATACTTACTAATTTACTAATAACTTATTTATATGTATTTATATGTAAATATTGAAAAAAATACATTAAACAAAAATAGATAAACATATACATGTATTTTTTTTTTTATTTTACAATTTCTAAAATTTGGGGAAAATGTTAAAATTATATTTTAACATTTTCCCCAAATTTTGGAATATTAATATTAAAGATAAAAATAAATCTAAATATTAATACATAAATATTTATTTAATAGTCATACTTTATACTTAATATTTTTTGTTATATATTTTTCTTTATATTACAAACTCCAAAATTTGGGGAAATGTTAAAATAAAAAAGAAGAAGTATTCAGTATAAAAGACAAGTGACTGAATTTACACAAATCATGAAAAAAAAAAGAAAAAACTGTATATATATATATATATATATATATATATATATATATAAGCCGTGAATTAATAATTTGCTCACATGATTGACTAATATTAAAGATAAAAATAAATCTAAATATTAATATTTACATATTTTTTTATTAGTCATACTCTATACTTAAGTTTTATTTATTTATTTATTTATTTATTTATTTATTTATTTATTTATTTATTTATTCAACTGGTTGAAAAGACCAACATTTCCAAATTTGAATTTAAAAAAAAAAAGTACAATTTCCAATATAGTTATAATAATTTTCAAAACTGCTGGAAAAAGCTTTTTTTGGGGGGACATTAAAAGACATGTGACTGAACAAATTGATTACTTAACTGAATAATATTAAAGCAGCAACAAAACTGCAATAAATACATAATAATATGCTTAAAAAATCCAAAATGAGGTGGAAAAAAAAAAACATATTTTTTGCATAAAAAGACATACGCATGAACTACGATGAAATCTCCTTTACCAAATAAATTCCTAGATGATCATAAAAGTCAGGTGACTGACTACTGACATATTTTGGTCTTAAAACACTGGATTCTACTAAATACAATTTTTCGTATCATTTTTGTGCAAATTATTTGCATATTGAATTCACAAATTGTGACAGCTTGCGCCTGCACTCCAACATATCTATTCGTGTCTGCCTAACATCATCTCAAAACTGTGGTAAAATTGTATCGCACTGAGAAAGACCACGGCCAACAGGTGGCACTGAGATTTGCGCCCTCCGCTCACCAACAGCTCACACGGTGCGTGCCTTCAACTACCGTCGGGCCATTAATAACGCTGTGAACTTCGACTAGCACTGACAAAAGAATCTCTAAACAATATTCTGGATTTCACAACACAGTGGCACATTCTAGCGCGCCAGCTGTTTCCCAACTGTGAAGTAACACAAACCCCAGGAGCGGGAGGTTTCCCAGCGCCGACGCACCAGACCGGAGCTCATCACCGGGAACGTACAACAAAAAGTGACGAGGGAGGGGCGAGGAACGCAACTTGCGGTTAGGGGGTCTCATTCAAACATGCATGCGACGAGAGGGACGCTCCCATTCTTTTTCAAATCGAACCAATTAGCTTGGTCACACAGCTCCCCGTTCCCAGATGGTTCACAGCTAATCAAGTGGTGCTTTTGTTTTGTCTGTGAAAACAGTTTTGGAAGTGTGGGTGAATACGCGCTTCGTGATCAATTTAACGAGTCCCGGCGATCCTTGAAAACAAAAACTTCTGTGTTAGTGTAATTCAGACGCATGACTAATGGATCGATGCCCCTAAAACTCTTTCTTAATGAGTGATACTCACTCATACGGCGAGTCCGGGAGCGACTAGACGGAAGGGAATGATTTAGAGATCCTGCTCTAATCACCGCTAATTAAACAGTATCTTTAGTATTCGGCTGAAGACAAATCAAGTGCGTTATTTAAAACGCCAAACACATGGCGGGGGCAAAAACTATCCCTGCCCATGTAGGCCTGGGAGTCGAAGGACTGCTGCCTAATGAAAGAGGCAGGTTGGAGGTTAAAATTTCTGACATTCTTTCATTACGGCATTTGAATTTCCTCCAAACATGATCATTCACGAGCCCGATGTTTACATTCTATCCAAATCCAAAGCAGGCTAATTGGGACTGCGTTCGAAAGGTTTTTTTTTTTTCCTGCAGAAATAAGGAACAGAATCGTGCCAGAACTCGGGGTCTGGCTAGGAGTGTGCCATAGCCTTATTATCTTTATTTGCTTATTTATTTATATTTCTGCAAAGCAGACAGATGGAGGGACCGAGGGCAGTTCTGGGGATAAATAGTTCAATAATTTAAAGTCAATTCCATACTTAGCCCAACACCCTCCCCCTGCATTCAATAATTAAAAACAACATCTGACGATATGAGCGCAAAAAACACAACAAATACCAAACATAACCTTGCTTAGAGAGCGTAAGCCTTGTTGGCAAATGTGCGGTAATTCTCAGAAAAATAGTATGAAGTTTTGCTATATATAAATACAGAGAAAGAGATCTTGACAAACTTTATAAAGTTCTTAAAAGTATATTTTCACTACAAAAAGGATTCGTCTGTACCAGCTTAAATGATAAATGCCATCTAGTACATCTCTAAATAAAATAATAAAAATATATATACACACATATATATATATATATATATATATATATATATTACATTAGTGTGCAGGACACAATGGTGTTACAATGATAAAAATAATAATAATAATTTGAAAACTTTTTAAACTGTTTAACTTTTGAAACTATTCAACTTTAAACCATACATGCTAAATAAATTAATTAATATTTTTTAAATACTGCTGCTGCTACTATCATTATTACTAATCATAATAACAGACATTATTAATATTATTACAACTTATTTAATACTACTACTACTAAAAATAATAATAATAATAATAATAATAAACTATTTTATTATTATTATTATTATTATTTATTTTATTTTATTTTATTTTTAATAATTATTATTATCATCATCATCCTCCTCATAATATTTTTTTTTAGTAAATTAATAGAAAATCTGGAGTTTAAATTACTGCACTTAAAAGCAGAAATTAATTTATTGAAAATCATATCGGTTATCGCCTGCTTTTATTGCCGGAGTTTAAGTTACTGCACATAAAGGCAGAAATAAATTCATTGAAAATCATATCCGTTATCGAGTGATTTTATTGCAGGAGTTTAAGTTAACGCACAAAAAAAGCAGAAACAAATTCATTAAAAATCATATTGGTTATCGGGTGATTTTAT